>SNQJ01S0010496.1:181465-192850 GCA_010110895.2 Picea sitchensis
CATTTCTAATTAATTCTAACATTTCTGATTAACATGCGTTCACACTTCCACCTCCTAACATTTGGTATGAAAGGTAGCTAAGGCCACTTCCACTTGGTAACATGCATGCCCACTTCCACCTGGTAACATGCATGGAAGGGTCGAGGATAACAACCGGGTATGGTTACCAAGGGCTGAGGATAACACCAGTGTATGGAGAGCCTGGAGAGAAGTAGGACATAAAATCTTTGCATGCCCCATATCTACATCTTCCCCACTTTCAAAGAGTATATGCCCCACCCCCACCCTCATATACATTTCCTCCAATATATGCCCCACCCCCACCCTCATATATGAGGGTGGGGTTGGGGCATATTTTGGAGGAAATATATTTTCATTTCCTCCAATATATGCCCCACCCGACCAATATATGCCCCACCCCCACCATCATATATGAGGGTGGGGGTGGGGCATATATTGGAGTAAATGTAAATCTTTGCATGCCCCATATCTACATCTTCCCCACTTTCAAAGAGTTTAGTATCCTTCCTCTCGCTAAACACTAGCTACCTTGAACAAATCTTCTTCATGTGAAATCTCTTGTGAAATTTTTTGTTATTTTGTACTTTCCAAATAATATGCATAGCCAAACCTAATTATACCCTCTGTTTGTGCTATAGTTGAGTCCTCTATCAATGGATATGAATCTTCTCGAACTTGAATGGGGTCTTTGTCTCCATATCAATCTCAATATCCTCCTACTCCTTGAGATTTACTACTCTGAGAGCGACTCTACATCAACATGGAAAGCACTAAAACAAATTACAGAGTTATTCTCTAGAAGACAATGGAAAGCACAAAGTCAAATTTAATGAAAATTGACAAAAAATAACCCGAATTGATATTCCTATGTATTTGCAATCCCCAACTCCTCTTCAAATATCAAATAAAAAAGGTAAATGATTGAACTAAAGAAACAACATATTCTCATATTTTCTATAATATTAGTAGTATAGATTAAAGATTCATTTTAATGTGAAAGTTGAGGCTATCATACTTCAAATTCAAACTAATTCATGATGAATTAAAAAAAGGCCCCATGCCTACATGAAAGTTTGCTTCCCGTCTATGTATTATCTCATTAACTTTGCAATGATAATGTTTCTAATTAAAACTAGAAATACAATGTTGGTGGAAAAATAAAGTAAAGTCAATAGTTAGAAATTATTTTACAAATGATTACATTTATCATAGCCACTCACTGTAAATATCATTTATACACTTGAACCTGTGTAGTTGTTGTGAACTCAGTAAATCAGGCATGTGTCATGTAACACAATGAGAAGGAATTTAACACAATGAGAGCAACATATTGGGAAATCCGACAATCAAATGCAACAAATTTATCGTTGTTTGTAATTGTATAAATAAAAACACAATAAAATTATGATCACATGACCAAAACACAACTAACATCTTGCAAATAGATTGAAATATCATAGCCTTCCAAGAAAAGGATGAAAGCCTTCCACTTGAAACAATTCTAAGCGAGGAACATCTTGTACAAGCTGGTCTGGTGAAATTCATTGATATTTTTGAGTAGTTGGCTCTAGATACACTCCAGAAGGAGAAGAGATCACTTTTTTCTATTCCATTTCGTTATCATCTCCCTAAGCACAGCGGTCCTGGTGGTGGGCAGTGTTGGGCATTGCCAATTGGGGTGGGTAGCATCAATGATGCATATCCATGCAAGTACTGTGACAAATCAGTCATCCTGGCAAATGTCCATAAAGTCCACCCACAAATGTTTTCATTTTTCAGTGACAGGTGTTTAAAGTGTGTTGACATTTAAATTGGTTCCACAGTAATGTTTTAAAAATGATACAAAATATTTTGTTTATTTTTCACATTCTTTAAAACTTGTATAACATTCCAAATTTCTATAACATGCCAAATAAATATACGGTATGCACAGGACTCTGAGAGAATTTCAAATCAATTACATATAGAAGCGGATCACCGGATACATTACATATAGAGGCGGACAGTTTATGGATAGTTACAGTTATGGGTGGATACAGTTACAGACAGTTAAACTCCCGTATTAAATTAAACCATCGGATTAGTTATTAGTTAACATTTCCCCCTTAATCCGAAGGGACATTTGCTGTTGGATTAGTTATTAGTTAACATTCCCCCTTAATCCGAAGGGACATTTGTCATCCCAAGCATCATCGCGAAATTTACAATTTATGACTAAAGCTTTAGTAAAGTCTTAATTTACATACGAAGTGGAACAATGATTGAGATGAATGGTTTTGGCCTCAACATGATGTGGAATCAAATGATATTTAGTGTTGATATATGTTTGTGTTGATCATGGAATTTAGGATTTATGGCCAATTGTATTGCAAAAGTATTGTCAACAAAAAGAGGCGTTGAAGTCATTTGTTTCTCATGCAAGTCTTCAAGAATTTACTACGAAGCCAAATGATTTCTTTTGTGGCTTGAGCTGATGCAACATATTCGGCTTCAGTTATAGAATCAGCAGGAACTGATTGCTTTCGTGATCTCCAAGTGATGTTTGTTGATCCAAGATTCATCAATTAACCTAAAGTAGACACCCCATGCTCTTTATGCTCTTTATCTCCGTCAAAGTCGGAATCCGAATAACCAATGAGATGGAAGTCTAACTGGAATATTTGTTATGGATTTGCAGTTTATTTTAAATATTTGAGCACTTTCGTTTTAACAACATCCAATGACCTTCAGTGATGCATAAACACGGAAAGTATTCCCTCTGACCAAAAGTTATGTCAGGCCGAGTAGTAGTAAGATAAATTAAACTTTCAACAGTTGTATGTACTTTGTTGGATCTTCAAATGGACTACCTTCATTTGAGGTAAGCTTTGAATTCTACTCCATTGGAGTAGAAACATGATTACAATCCTTCATATCAATTTTGCTCAATAGTTCTCCAATATGTTTCTTCTGAGAAATAAAATTGTGCTTCGGTTTTTGATCTACCTTGATCCCTAGATAATAATGTAGTAATCCCAAATTTGTCATATCAAAAACCTTTTGCAACTCCTTTTAATAGATGCTATATAATCATCATTATTTCATGTGATAAGCAAATCATCTTCATAGACAACTAGATATACAACCCATCTTTAACAAAAAGAGTTGCATCATCTAGATTGAAATGCTTATAATTCAACTTGAGAAGATGTTGAATTAACTTTTCATACCATGCACGAGGTGCTTGTTTGCTCTATATAATGATTTTATCAATTTACATACTTTATGTTCTTTTCCTTTAACAAAAAGCATAAAACGCAACATATGTATCTT
Organism: Picea sitchensis; assembly: GCA_010110895.2. Lineage (NCBI taxonomy): Eukaryota > Viridiplantae > Streptophyta > Pinopsida > Pinales > Pinaceae > Picea > Picea sitchensis. The sequence continues at coordinate 184,799 of SNQJ01S0010496.1, forward strand.
CTTTAAATCTCCATTGAGGCATCCATGTGATGTATTTTCCATCATTTTTGAGCTGCAAGACAAAATAAGGTTCTAATAGTGTCCCATTTCATTGTAGGAGCAAATGTTTACGTATAATCAATACCTTCTTTTTGTGCATACCCCTTTGCTACAAGTCTTGCTTTATGCTTATCAAGAGAACCATCATCTTTATATTTACTTTTATAAATCCACTTACTACCAATTGGTTTGATTCCATTAGAGATCCACCAACCTCAAGTGCCATTTTAATAAGAGCATCATACTCTTTTTGCATTGTGGCTTTCCATTCATTACAACTAGTGGCTTCTTGAAAAGTAGTAGGTTCATTAATAACAGAAAAGTTCAACTCAAATTCATCAAACCTTTTTGGCATTGTCTTGGTTCATGTTGATATGCGTATTGATTGCTGCAATGTTTGTTCAGTTTCAAGAGTGTTTGAAATAGGTTCTTCACGACCATTATTATCCTCCAATTTTTTTCCTCAGTAGGAACATTACTATCAACCAATTGTTCTTCTACAAAAACATTGTTATCATAAAAACATTTATCAATTAATTTTTATTTATTTGATGTGGTCTCATTCTCTGGTGTTGTTGAAGGAAAATCCACGGACTGGTCTAGAATATGAATCCCCACTTCAGGATGTGGGAGATCATTATCCCATTCATAATAAAACTTCTTGGAAGAAAGTCTATCCAAATGATTGAGTTGCCTATCAATAGTAGAAACATCTTTAGCAAATTCGAGAAAAACAGCATCTCTTGAAAGAACAAGTTTCTTGTTCTCCTCATCATACAATCGATAAGCTATGGAGGTATTAGAATACCCCAAGAAAAGACATTTTTGACTTCTTGCACCCAATTTGGTTGTTTAGGAATAGCATAACATAGAATCCAAAACTTCTGAAATGTTGAACAACATGAAGACGATTATACCACCATAATTCATAGGGGACTTATTATTGATGGTAGGCGGACAGCGATTCTGAATATAAATGGCATAAAGTATTGCTTCTCCCCAAAATATCAACCTGACATTCTGAAAAAGCATCATTGACCTTACCATATTGGCAAGTTTGTTCATGGCTCACCTTTGCCGTTTACATTTGTGGAGTATAAGGGGTGGTGGTCTGATGTTTAATCCCAGTATTTTGTAAGTAATTTGCAAATTCATTAGAAGTGTATTCACCACCATTATCTGATAGTAGAGTGCCAATATTAAGTTGAGTTTCATTTGCAATCCATAAATGAAAATTCTTAAAAGTTACAAAAGCCTGAGATTTCTCTTTCAACGGATAAACCCAACACATCTGGTGTAATCATCAATAAAGTCATTAGATATTTATTACCATTTGCAGATTGAACAGGCATGGGCACACATAAATTAGAGTGTATGAGACCTAACTTCTTGGAAACTCGGGAAGTAGATCCATAAAAGGTTGTTCTGATGCTTGCCTAAAATACAAGCATTACATGGAGAAAACTTTCTTGGAATAGTAGGAAGCGCTTGAATGCCTTGTTGTTTCATAATCTTGATACTTTCATAATTAATATGACCAAAACGAGCATGCCACAATAAGTTGGAAGACAAAGTATCACTGTGATGAGCCAAAAGAGTTGAATTTGATTGAAAAGAGGATGTCACTTTAAGTTTTAAAAGTTTGTCTTCTTAACACCGGTCATAACAATCACCTGATCAGATGCTTTCTTATTTCAATTATACCATCAAACATATGTATAGAATGTCCTTGTTGCCTAATATGTATGAGAGACATAAGATTTCTATTTAATTGAGTAATATAAAGAACATCATGCAAAATAAAATAAGCAAGTCCTAGTAGGCGAAGTCGAATAGATCCAATTCCTAGAGGCTTCTTGGAACTTATCAACCAAAATAAATTATTCCATCAATGTGATTACTCAATGTCTCAAAAAAATCTCTTACGAGCATCATATGGTAAGTGGCTCCAATATCTAAAATCCAAATTAATGTTCCGAGGAAGCAAAAGAAGTGCTAAAACTTCATTTATACTAAGATTATAATGTGCAACAATATAGTTGGCGGATTCAGGTGGTTTTCCTTTGTCTGGATTTTGTTTCTCTTTCTTCTCATTAATCTTATCCCAAGGGGTGTGACAATGAGAAGAGGTATGACAATTGCCACACCTATAACACTTAGGGTGAACATCATTCTGAAAATTTTTTGTATATCATCTTGTTTTCTGTCTCCTTGATGATAATGACCCCCACTGCCTCTAAATGGTCTCCTACCACGACCTCTCTGACTATTGTCAAATCTAGCGGACTCTCCTCTAGGTTTTTGCTATTTCCTTCCAAGACACAAGTCTCAATTGTGGAAGTGGAAAAAGATTTCTTCTTCCCAAAAGCTTTCTCTCTTTCGGCAATTTTGTCTACAAGAGTATCCAAAGTCATGGCTTTCATCTGTCTACTAGCTTGAAGAGATTCTAAGAAATGTGAATAGGTAGGATATAAGGCTTTAATAAATATTGTGAGTTGTAAATCAACTTTAACACCAGTTGAGTCAATATCATGAAAAAGCGCTTTAACTTCAAGAGCTAACTTCATGGGATTATTATCTTCCAGTTCTAGATTAAACAACTTCATCAACAATTGTATAATTTCCATTTCTGAATAGGAGTCATATAGATCTTTTAATTTCTCTAATGATTTAAACGATGTGGTGCTGGAAATAATATGTTTACTTACCTCTTCAGTGACTGAGGCAGAAATTAAAGCATATGCCTTTTTTATCTTTACTCTTCCAAATTACAAGCATGTGCCTTTTTATCTTTACTCTTCCAAATTACAAGTTGTCTAGCGTATGTAGGTTCCTTTGGGTCATTGTCATCCTTGCCTTCACAAGTTTCCTCCCATAATGTCTGGCGTCTGTAGGTTCCTTTGGGTCATTGTCATCCTTGCCTTCACAAATTTCCTCCCATAAATCATTAAAAATAAGAGTATTTTTAATTTTTCGAAACCATTCTTGATAATTTTCTTGACCGGAAAACACTACTCCCACAATTGATACTAATGAATGCATTGTAAACTAATCTCTGTAAATGAAATTCAAAAAAATTCTCACAACCACACCTACGGCCTTGACTGCTGAACAACGCCTCTGTAGACTGCTTAGTACACAGGCCCGGCCCAATCCTTTGCTGCTCCACTGCGATCTCCCTTGCAGCGAGACCCTTCATGCACAAACCAGCACGGAACAAAAACAACCAGCAAACGACCGTTTTAACAGGCTGCTCCTCTCGAATCTGGAGCTGCTTGGCCAATGCTTCACGCGCACATGCTTCACGCAGGCACACAAAATAGCATGAGTTGCCAATGCTTCACGCGCACTGGCTGTCCCTCTCACGCAGACACACAAAATAGCATGGAGTTTAAAAAACGTGGCTCTGATACCACTGTAACAGGCCAAATAAACTCCACAGTATGCACAGACTACAGAGAACACAAATCAATCACACTTCTTATAAAAAACGGATGCGGATACATTACATATAGGCGGAGGCGGACAGTTTATGGACAATTACAGTTACGGGCGGATATGGTTACATACAGTTAAACTGCCAGATTAAATTAAACCGCAAACCGTCTGATTAGTTATTAGTTAACAATTTCCAATTTTGGGTTGATGTTAGCTGAGTGATTGATTAAAGGATTACTTATTTCCAAGTAATTTCCTGTACATGATAAAGTGTGTACAATCTTGTTGAAGCTCATCCTATTATCTAAAATGTAAGTCTTTAACACATAAATCATAAAGTTGGATACTGTGCAATTAATTTATCATCCTCAAAGAGCTCCATAAAACGTTCTACAGTGGCAGCATTACCCCATATGGAATTTCATTTCACATCAATTCTATCTTCATTCTTGAGGTTTTTGAGTCCTGATAACCAGTTTGTAACACTGCCACTCGGGTTGCTGATCTGTAGATATCTGTACAAAAAGCTAAGTAAATGGCTGCCATGTTTTTCTGCAAAGTGACGATGAATCATGGATAAGCTCAATACTATAAGACATTGCAATTTTTAGTCTCTCCAACATGGTTAAGATGGACTGCTAAATTTGGCAAGAGTCCCGTCAGATGATTATTTTGAAGAGACCCGAGTGTTTCAACAGGAATGGGTTAATACCATTACCGTGTAATTTTATAAGCCACACCATCAATTTATATAACAAATTAAAATCATGTTCCTTTTATAAGCCACACCATCAATTTATATAACAAATCAAGAATGGTACTGGAGACTTATTGTCCGCGAATACTTTTAATACACTCTCATTAATGGTCGTCGACCTTTTGAACCATCTTCCATATCAAACAAAAGGCCATGCAAAATTTTTATAATCAACCTTTGTATTTGTTGTAAGAGTAATCACCCTTTTTGTTGTAAGAGAGGATATCTTGCAAGAGATGGATAAGGGAATGCACGTTGAAAAGTATAATTATGCTTACACGTTAACTACTGCAGTCAAGTGTCCAATTTCTTCCAGTATCGGCATTGTAAGATTTCTCCCCGACAAATTGTTGTCAACACGAAGATTATCATAGGCTCTTACAATTTTACTTTTAGGTATCGTCACTTTTGCAATTTCAGATATAGTTTTAAACTTTCAACAAATCAGAGAAAGAAACTTACATTTACGAAATTCTTACTTCCGAAAATTTGTTATCATAGCCAATTCCTTCCCATTGAATTAAATAACAGGGATCAGAAATCCAATTTTTCATGTTAAACCTCGTTTTGATAACATCAAGAGCTTTAACTGCAATTTACTAACTACCTGGTTAGACAATGAATTATAATATCAATTCAGTAACTACTTGATTGCACAATGAATATATGGGTATAAGAAATTGGGTAAGGGTACTTACTATCTTGTGAATGTGTTGTCCGCTCCATATCAACTAAATAAAACACCTCAGCAGCATTGAGTATAGGAAGACAGGTGGAGTTTTGGCCTTCACCAAGTCAAAGTAAAAGATATACACGTTATTTACTTGGAATGTTCGCTCCACGACATAATACTTTCCTATCAAGTTTATGTTTTTAGACAACGTTTTATTATTTATTGTGATGTAAAAGGATCTAGATTCAGACATATTCAGCATCTGAATCTCTGCAAAATACAACTTTAGTAATGGTTTGGTCTTTTTCCATAATTTTCTCCCTTAATACTCAAAAGGTTCTGCAACCCAGGTCGTTTGCATGACAATCATTGGAGGAAGGTCTTCGGTATTGTTCGTTGAAATCAATTCTTGAATACTTACAGGATGTACATGATGTATCGTTTCATTATCTATTAACCAAAGGCGGCCGAAGTTGTCTTAAGGATACTGCTTCATTCAACATTCAAAGCTATTGAGTTAATTTACGAACAGAAAATAAATTATCACTTTATACTATGAAGTTATTAGATGCTTCAACTAGATTCATCAAAGTTAAAATCTCTTTCTCAATGCACGTGTTTGTTCTAATGTGTTTGTTTTTATGTGGGGTAATAAAGGGATTCACGTCATGCTTTTGAAGCCTCTTTTAAATAATAAAAAAATTTCAAACTTGTTATCAAAGCTATGCTTCAAGCAGATTTACCAAAATTAAAATCTCTTTCTCAATGCACGGGTAATAAAGGGATTCACGTTATACTTTTGAAGCCTCTCTTTTAAATAATAAAAAACTTTCAAACGTGATATCAAAGCTATTTTTTGATAGTGTTTATAAAAGTTGAAATGTTTATAAAAGTGGTCTTTTAAATAATAAAAAACTTTCAAACTTGTTATCAAAGCTAATTTATTTCATACTGTTTATAAAATTTGAAGGAACTTTATTTCAATCATGATATTATCTTTGATTATACTCACATACATGTGTCACATAAGTTATTGATAGTGATGGTTTTCTAGTATACTAAAACAAAATTCATGTTGAACTTCATTCCCAAGCTATTATTGGAAAATATCATTCTTGCTAACGTGTTTGCATTCAGTTGGAAAATCACAAATCTATCCAAAGCTTTGCAAACAACTTCTTAGTTTTTAGAGATTGGTTTGTAAACATTTTCAAGAGTGTTCTTTGGATGAGCTCTTCATCTCTACATGCTCGATTGCTCACTTGCTAAGGAGAGATAGCTAGCAGATCTTTGCAGGTTTTTACACTCATATTGGTGCCATCATAATCATAAATGAGTATTGAAGTGTTCTTGGAAAATTAGTTTTTTTTACATAGAACTGTGATGGTGGAGATTATGGTATAAATAGATTGGAGATTATAAAATTTTCATAAATAGGGAGTGGTTGAGGTTTCCACGACTAACCATCAAAGTGTACCACTATTTTATTAAAGTAAAAATGAATTGGTTAAAAAACTCAGTCTAATATTCACTTTGTTTACTATGGATTTTGCTTAAAATAAACTAGGCATAAAATAACAATGAATTGATTAAAAACCCACTTTAATAATGACTTTGCTTACTATGGATTTCTCTTAGGATAATAAAAGTGGTTGATATATGTTCATGGGTCCCATTTTCTACTTACCTTTTCTGTTTTTTGGCATTAAATTTGGACAAAATCATTATTTTCTGTTGTTTAAATTGCATTTTGCATAAATGGATTCAGCCAGTTGAAAAACTCTTAAAACACTTGGATTATACAAATTTAGCTACTCAAATCTACAAATCCAACCATTCATAACTAGATTTAGAGCAAAATCAAACAGAAAAAATTACTAGAAAAAACAAAAAAAAATTTAAAAAAATAGAACTTTTAGAATACCCTATAAAATTTTGAACAATCTATACTGATTCTAAGTTCAACTATCCAATTGAATAACATTACTATAAAATTTAATTTTGAAGACTGATTCTAAGTTCAACTATCCAATTGAATAACGTTATATTTATAATGTAACAAAACTATGTCATCTCTGAAATTTCTACTAATTTTGATCAAATCCAAAAAAAAATAATTGATTTTATAGAAGATGAACTTATTCATAACGTGAGTAAACGTCTCCCATTTAAGACTCATGCGCGAAACGGGAGAAGTGTAACTAATAATTTAATTCGTCGAAAAACGGAATGGAACCTCTCGATCAAATGTCCCGTATTTTTTAAACTTTGCTTCAAAATTCGTTTTAACATGGCGATTTCGTGATTTACGTTCCATTATTCATCATGCGCAATTTGATTAACATTTTTGAAGTAATCAATATGTGAATGCATGACTAAAGATCATATTACTTCTATGTCAGACACGGTAATTATGTTATATACACTATTATCTTGAATCTCGATTCATTTTATTTTAATTAAACCCTGAAATTTTGTATTATTCTTGATCTTAGTTCTCATTGATGGAAATCCGGGCTTTGGTATCCTCGACGCTTTAGTGCTTGAAGTGGGAAATCAATGTTAGAGGTCTTTATAGGAGAATTTTAAGATTTTTAGTTAGGCCCATACATAAATTTATGAAATGCTCAAATTTATAGGCCTTTAGAGGTGGATCTTACGATTTTTTATTAAGTCGATGAGTGAAAAACAGCATTAAAGATCTTAATTCCCTTGGTATCTTGAGGTGATCGAAAGTTTAGAGTTCTAAACAATTAGGGTATGCTACTATTATATGTGGATCCGTTTTCGCCAAGACTTCTGTCACAGATTTTTGCCTCTTAATTCGACTCAAGAAAAGGAGACATCTGCAAAACACACTGGACTAGTCATGAACACTGGCAAATTTGTCAGAATGGGTATTCCCATGATACCTCTATTTGTAAGAACTTATTACATGGACGTCCAAAAAGGATTCGAGTGCTAATCACCACACCACAACACACCATCAAGAGGAGGATGACGACGACAACCTCATTGCTGGATCTATGATGGAATACGAGGACGAGGTATTAGTATTGGGAACTGCGCAGTTTTCTCGAATTTGTCCCTCGGTTCCTGTGAGGACATCGAGCTGAACCATCTTAAGCATACTGAGTGCAAATTG
>SNQJ01S0010497.1:0-23247 GCA_010110895.2 Picea sitchensis
ACAAGTCATGAGAATGGCCTATGAAATGAAAGAAGATATGTTTAAAAGTAACGTTGATCTTGATATCACATTAGGATGATTTAAAAGACATATGGCTATCCTATCAATATCAGTACAGGGAACTTCTACATATTATTAACCCCTAGAAGATAAAGGAATACAAAGGTGTGGGAAAAGGAAATTTTCATGGATAAATTCCCCATGTACAAAATTCCCTGGGGACTAGCAAGGTATCTCACAACAATCATGATACAAATATTGGGCAGTTGAATTGAATTTTTTAACAACTCCATAATGAATCCATATAGTTGAAAAGGGGGGAAGATATGAGACCAAGGTCGCAATATCCTATCCTGACAATTGGAGCACTTAGACCCAAGAAGGGTTGGACAATGGCCACAGAAGGGTGGAAACCATTTTTTGTTCCAGACAAGTGTAGAATTCCCAACCCAACATTGCACTTCTCGATGATTATCACAACAATGATTACCTGCTTGACATGCATCTCAATCGTTGGACTCTAGTCAATGGGATAATTCGATTATGATTACCAATGAGAAGGAATTTATGGATAAATACTTGTACTTTGATATTGATGTGGATGCATATTGTAAATAAAACATTCTGTAAACTATATCAGAGACAAATAAATTTAAGCATGAGAATATTGTTTCTTCTCAAGTAGTTAAATCAAAAGGAGATCTAATTGATCTATTGTGCTCTCCACAACATCCCACTAAAATGATCTAACTTGAGAGGATCTCAGTGGGTTCGCCCTACTAAAATTTTTGCGAGGTATTGTATCACTGCATACTTGAATTGATACTAACATATGAACCTACTATTTTGTTGAAATGGTCTAAATCATGACCCTACAAGCAATGATGAACATATAAGGTTTTTAGTTTTTCTACTTATATATTGATTCACAATTATCCAAAAATATCAAATTCAAAGTCGTGCTCAACCACAAGGTAATTATTCACTGACCTAATAATGCTTTCAAGCTATCAGTCTATTTCTTGTCAAGAAAACATTCTTTATAATGAAATATATCAACCATTCTAATTTATATTCTGGTAGAACCTTTCTGATAGTAATATTAGAAACATTTTCTTCGGAATGATTTATATCAGAATACCTCTCGCACTAATAAAAGTAGACCATGACGAAGTCCTTTCTGATAACCATTTTCCTTTTGATGCATACATTCACAACAAGTATTAAAGCGATCATTTTTCCTACGTGTCAGTTGGTTGTTGGTTTATAAAGCTTATACAAATAATAGAATTTTAACCCCTAAGTGGGTCCCCTACAGAACTAATCTCAATGCATGGCAGACATTGATTGATTCACTAATCCCTTTCCCCATAATTTCAAGCTTCCCTGTGAGCATAAAATTCTTAACGAGCATGACTCTCAAGGAAGTAATATCCTTGGATATCTTCTCATCAGAGCCAAAATATTTCTTAAATTTCCCTCTCCATTGAGATAACATCCCAACCAAACTATTAGAGATCATGTTGTTAGAGTCATTGTTTTAAGTGCTAATTATACTCTTCAACAAGAAAATTTCCGATAGCCTAGAAAGGAATGATATTAACCCATCCTTAATGACTTATCCTCAACATACATCTCAATACAAAGACAAAATATCCTTTGATACCCTCCCATCAGAATGAGGAATGATTATGAAATTTCCCCTCTCTGATGATAGCTCCTTCTGATAGCACTCTCGAAGTTGTTCATGTTCGAATGTTAGCTACTATGCCTCTGATGCACGAATATGAGCAATCTGTACCTCTGAACGCATTAATGGAAAAGTGATGTTATGCCTGCAAATAAGTTGTCACACACTCGACATCAATTTTGTGATTTAGGATTTTTTGTATCTCCATAATAACTTCAAAACCCTACTTTATTCATTGTTTTCTTCTGTGAACTTGTTAAAAAAATCTACTTTGCATACATAGATCATGAGCTAGCTTTAAGCCTTGACCCCATTTCAAGAGTTACAGGTATGCAACAGTTTTAATTTATATATTATTGTATTGTTATATTTGTTAGATATACTTATGTGTTTTTCATTGGTCATGAGACATAACATCTACACCATGTCAAGCCCAAACACCAAGAAGAGAAAAAACCCCATGGCTCCTGCACCAACGCCTACACCCATGCCTGCAACAAACCCATAAGTCGTCTTAGCAACAGATACTACCTGTCATACTAGGATGGACCATTTCCCAAGATATGATGAAATTTACAAGATATTCATCATAGGAAACTTCCTTCCCAAAGACAGAGATTTGGCGGTTTACCAAAACATAAAAAAAAAATGCATTCACCGGGTGGTTTCCCAATAGATGTTTCTTCCTTAAAATGAAGAAGCCAAATGATGTCTTAAATAGTTTAACTAGATCACAGCCAGGATCGTGAGAAGAAAAGGGACCCAAATAACATCTTTGAGGTATGAAGATATTAGTCTTTGATATCACCTTCCAATGCCTATAGTATCCCTAAACAAGCCATTTTTGAGAATATTCAATGAGGATAACAAAGATTTTGTTGAAGTGATGGAAGACTAGTGGGTCGATGAAGATAGAAAGTTCAAGAAAGAACATAGACTAATTCCTATGCATGAATTTAATGCACCATGTTAGAACCTTATAATTTATAGGGAAATCAGTATTCTGACTGATACCTTTTTTGGGTAAAACATAGATTACTCATGGTGCATAGTGAAAATGAAAAGCTGACAAAAAGTTCTCAGTACCTCTCCAAAGGTGTCACAAATAAATGGTGGTTTTATGTTGCAGAATCATCTCCCAGATTATTATTGGCAAAATCTTCATCAATGAACACATTTCAAGAAAGATTATGGCTTAACACTTCATTCGGCACCTCATTCAGCACTCCATCCAGTACATGGTCCAACACTCGAATCGCAGGGGATTTTACGGTTAGCACATTGAAAGGCTTTGATGGGAGAATCGAAGACGTGGGTTTTTCTTGCAACCAGAGTCTCCAACCACAGAACTCGACGTATCTTAGATTGAGTGGCTACAATGACCGTTGAATGGCATGCAAGGGTGTGAAGGGAGATGTTGTTGTTAGAAACTAATTTAATGCGTCTTGTCATTTTATATAGGATCGACCCTTCCAGTGGTCGACCTCTCAAACCTTGTAAACACCTATATATACCTCTGTCCACAAGAAAGAGCTATGAGGAGCATCTTCAGAGTATCAAAGGCCCGAATGGCTAAGCTCCAATGCTCCAGCTCCACGCAACTAACCACAGAACACAACACAAGGCATGTTAGGGGTGAGCACGCAACATCAACAACACATAAGCCAAAGTCCAGCATACAATGGACAACCAATAGGGGAGGATATTCCAATAGGTTCATATGCTTTTTGGGAAACAAAATGGTTTCAAGATACACTTTATAGTGAGAATGGACTTATTACTTGGGGCTTGGCATTTGGTTAGTCTAAGAACCCTTATTTCTCATCATTGGTTCTGTCAAAGACTCACCTAATCCAAATCCTTCTGATGTTGTGGCTTAAGGGGTGCCTATGAGTAGTTTAACAAACATCATAATGCAATGTATCTATTCAAGGTGTTGATATGTATCTAGCCACAAGAGATGGGTATTTGCTTGCATAAACGAGATTCATTTTCCATGTTGAAGGTAATCTAGATAAACCTATACTATTGGAAGATAGGAAATCTAGTAATGTTGCAGTGACATGAACAACTCTGTATCTCAAAAGTAAATTGGAGAATATATCTAGATTGGGCAACGAAACTTTCAAGACCTCTGATGCAAGAATTCAAGGTGCACAATATATAGTAGACAGTGCCCCCCTTTATCTCTGCAAATACTATGGTATTTGTTTTGATTATTCCAAATAAAAGCATTTGGGGTCCCATGAGAAGTCAAAGTCACGCAACATTTATTCTTCTAATCGTATTGGTAGGTTGCATGTTCCTTGTAAGCTGTATTTTTTCACTCACAAGAGCTACAAGCAAAGAAATACACAAACACAGGTATCGATGGAAATTGGCAAAAGGGAGAATGCTAATAAATGTTGGCAATGAGATTAAACACCAAGATTGTGATCCAATAGTGAAAACACCAAAACTCAATGCAAATGTTCATCATAACATAGGAGAGAGGAATTAGATCCACGGTGAAATTTTATTATGACAATATTAGAGCCCGCGCCTGAATTCAATGCTAGTTATACTCCCAGATGTCGAGTTCATTTTGTAAATGAATATTGTATGTCAGCATTACACTAAGTGCCACGACTAAGTAAAGAATTGTTGTGTGAAAGATGGAAACTCGTCATTATTTATTCAGCTGTCGGCCAGATGTCAATATAAGCACTCAGGGTTCGTTGTTAAGTTCCAAAGAGCTCAGGTATCAAAGGAATAGCGTTGTGCATGCAAGTGCCAAGAGAGAGTGCCAATATTGTGTCGAGGTGTCAACCCCCAACACAGAGAACATCAAAGCCATAGGTGTGCACAGAGTTTATAGCGAGTTGAATGAGTCGAGAGTGGATGGAGTGTTGTGGAGAATGGATTGGCATACCCTCACAAAACTTCTACGCATAATGTGGCAAATCAAGAACTCCTAGATTTCCAGAAAACCTAAGAACAGATCCAATATTTTCAGGCAGAAGATCAGTCAACATTATTTCCAAATCTCCAGGCAACAAAGGGGCAATTTGTTCCTGATTTTAATAAAATTAAATACAGGTTGACGAGTATCCTAGAATAGAAAATCAGGACTTAAAATTTAAAGGCATTTGTTAGATGGAAAATCACTCCCAGATTTTCAGCAACAAATGGACATCAAAATTCACATCTCTAGCCAGCAATTACCCATTTGATGGAACATATATAGGTGGCATCATAAAAATTACAGCAAATCATTTAGAAGCTTCAGTATTCTAAGATGATAACCTTCAATCTGAAGAGTACTCGGTAGCAGAGCATCTTTTGATTATCTTCAGGAAATCCAATGAGCAAATTCTGAATTCGTTGGCAGGCTAGTGCAGATATTAAGGAAAAAAATTGAACAGATGGCAGCTCGATCATCATCAGGTGGCAATTTAAATTCATTCATGATAAATGGCAAAGCTTTCACACATTTCAGGCAGTGGTTAGAACACAGTTTCTCCAGTTGTTAGCAAATTCTAATAACCTCTAGCATTCGAGGTGCTCAAGTGGCATTCCCAGATTTCAAATCATTCTTTGTTAAGTTAGTTCCTATGAATTAGGCAGTTTAGTGGTTACATGTGTCATTCCATATAACCGTTTTCTATTATTAGAAACAAAAAATTAGAGCTCGAGTCTTTTGAAGGCTGAGGAATTTTTCTTCTATATATGCACATGTAAAGGATGAAGGGGGGGCTTGACCTATGAGGAAGTGGATTCCTTTTTTGCTGGACTATGGGCCTTGCTATTCTAGAAGGTTTTGTCTGTAATCTTTAAATGATCGATCAGAAATAGGCAAGATGTTGACAGTATTCTTGTGTTGAGGTGTTGGTGGCGTTTCCTTTCTCTGTTAAGAGTTTTTCCAATTATCATTTCATTTGTTTTCAAATTCTTATTGTCAAGGAAAATTAATAGAGAAGAATTTATTGGAGAAATACTCTGCATCTGGTTCTTGATAATCTTTATGTTTCTCTTCTAAAATCTCAGTTTAGGAATTCTTAACTGCTCCTTTGCTTGGTTTTTTCCTCCCCTATTTCTTCCTCATTTGACACCATTCAAACTTAATTCAATCCAACATTTCCACTACCTTGCCCTGTGTAGGATATTTTTCTATATCTAAGAGTGAATCATATATTTAAACACAGACCCCATTTGCCTAATGGCCCTCCTTGTTGTCCCAAGCCAACCATTTAAAAACCAAAAACCTCGATCCCTCATAACTAGCCTAATATCCTATTCCAAACCAAGCTAAATCATACAGAGAGAGCCCTCTTTGAGTCTTGGAGGGCTAGATCCAAGACTCCAAGCAGTTGAAACAATTACCTCCGTTAATTTCTTCTTCAGCCGAGAAATTACAGAGTGATAACAGACCATACATGAGGTTGATTGCTATGTTGAATATAATTTATGGAGAAAAAAAGATCACCCATTTTCAAATGGAATGGCTACCCATAGCTTATATAGTGGTGATGACAGGTTAGGTGTTTAACTGGGGAGTAATTATGACTTTCAACATTTTCCAGAACTTCACGAATATCCCAAGCATGAAAAACCAACTTTCTACGTGTCTGCATACCTCACAAACGTTATCTACTCTTCTATATCATTTCTTTCATTTAGATGGGATTGGAACTAGGGCCAACCTCCTATACATGTGTACTATTTAGAGTTGTGGGATGTGAACTATAAAAGTTACATTTATAACATTTGTGATTTTTTCCTCACCCCATTGCATATCATAATTTTTGGTTATTCAACATATAGACTGTCAAAAGAGGCCACGAATGGAATGAAAGGTATAACATATTGGTATATAGTAAAATATTATACATACATTAGGGTATATGGGAATTTCGAGGCCCCTCACCTACTTCCTAATTATGTCCCTCACAAATTTTTAATTAGGGAAAATTCCTACAAAACCATGATAATAGGGATAAACTCATTTCTCTCAGATACCAACAAAAATATTTGGCCTACATTCCCCATCCATATAGGGGGATAAACACTATTGAATGACCCTCATACCAAAAAATAGGAAGAGACTCTGTAGGAAATATGCATATTCTTAGGAGAAGCCAGGGCACATGACCCAAAAAACCTAGCAGTTGATCATGTAAAATTGGTTGCTCTCACTCATCCAGTAATACATGTAGTGAATTTTTCAAAAGAGCTCTTTAAGGGAGTTTTAATTTTTGAAGAAGTGTTACAGAGGCTACCAGATGTTGTATCTAGAGAGAAGCTTCTAGCCGATGAGGAAGAGAAAAGAAGAATAACTCAAGAACAATTAAAACTACTTCTAGAAAAATACTAGGAGAAGTTACAGGCACAAGAACAAGAAGAGAAAAGTAAAGTAGGTGAGAGAGAGAGAAAGGAAATAATAGAAGAAGAATAATATCAAAGAAAGAAAGAAGCAAAAAAAAATAACCAATAGGAAAAAAAGGAACATTTAAAATCGAGCCCAAGAATACCTCCAAGGTTGATGAGAAGAAGAAAAAGGAGGAAGCGCTAAAGAGATTTTTTGGTGAAGGGAAGGAAAAGAAGGAAGAAGAGACAAAATCCCAACAAGATGCACTTCAACAAAGAAATATTGAGGAGGAGAAAAAGAATCTAGAAACAAAATAAAAAAGATAGAAAAAGGATGAAGAATAAAAACAAAGGCTAGCAGCAGAAGCTGAAGCTAAGAAAGAGAAAGAAGATCAAGAACAGGAGAATATTGTTGAAGCTAAAGAAAAAATGAAAGTTGATGAGGAAGTAGAATGGAAAAGATAGAAAAAATTAAATGAAACTGAAAGCAACCCAACCACCCCAAATGTGGGCATAGTGAACATTCCTCCTTAGGAATGTACCCCTTTCATGGCCATTCTAGGTAATTCAACCTTCTCTTGACAAGTGTTAAACTTAGATGATGTTGCAGTATCAATAGGGGAGTACTACTATAGTAAAAAAGTAAATAGATTGAGAAGAGGTCAACGAAGAGAGAAGAAACAATTGTCATCCAATCATCAACCAAAAAAGTTACTGAATGGGATACAGGGATAGATCCTAAGGAGAATGTTATACATATTGCCTCTGCACTTCATGCATTTGAAGGAGTAAATGCAATGTCTATATTTGATGTAGCTATGACCCTAGACATTGTACAGGCCAAAATTACTGAGTTAGAAAGGAAGCTAAGTGAAAAACAAGAAGACATATGTGGTAAGTTTCACAGAGAAGTTAGTATTGCATAGAAACTCTACAAAGAATAAATGGAACATGACTTACATGCAAAAAAAGATGAAATCACTTTAAAGTTTGAAAGGGCAGCTAGAAATGTTGAAAACCTCCATAAAGAATGATTACACAAGGCCTTACAAACTCAAAAGGATCAAATAAATGCAGATTTTGAAAGGAAAGCACACACAGATCAAAATTTTCACAAAGAAAAGTTGGATTCCCTTAAATAGGAGCACTATGAAGATATAGAATAGATGAAAAATAGTCATGCACAAGAATTGGCCAATCTGCAAGCATAACAAGTTGATACCAACAAGTTTGTTGAACAATAGGAATACAAGATTCTGGGGTTAGTGCGAGAAAAATAAAATATTGATAAATATCTATAAGAAAACAAAGCAACAACCCCTGCCCTAGAATTCATAAGGGTAGAATCCATGGCTCTTAATGAAGAATTGAAATCAGAAAAAAAGAATTTCTTATGCATATTGAATTATATCCAGAGAGACAGGGATGACCAAGTAATGTTGGAGGATCAAATCGATGATATCAAAGACAAATATCAAAAGGCTAATTATGCCTTTGTTAGGATCATAAATTTACAAGGAGTATACAAGAATCTACTTGATACCTTGCCAATTTACACCAATAAGCAGAAGCTAAAGGGTCAGGTCTTTTTTGATACATGGAAACCCCTATTGCAAGTTATACAAACTGTTCAAGGGGTTGTGACCAAGGCATACAAAATATTGTGGAACAATTATAATGACCTTCTAGAATATTTCATAATGAAAATCATCCATGCCATTGATGAAGCAACACCGACAATATTAATGATAGATGAAGTAGAATAATGAAGAGAAACTAGTCAAGAAAGTATAGAACAACTAACAGAGGTGAATAAGGAGGTTCCATATGACTAATTTCTTAAGCCAATCAATTTGATAACATTGACCCAAAATTTCATCAAGAAGACAAAACAAGAGATAAAGCTAGAAGTATGCACAAAAATCTGTGATGGATAACTAGAACTAGAAAAGATGTAGTTCAACAAGTTAGAAGAGATAATGAAAGACTATGTGCTCTAGAGAGAATATCGAGATCAGATGGAAGCCAAGAGGATCTCATGATTATGCCTATTTTGTAACTGATCCAATTTTGTTTTCTTCATTCTCTTTATTGTAAACTGAATTGGAATCCAAAGAGACATACCCTAACTACCCTCTGACAAAAGCAGTTTTAGAATGTAAATAGTCCCTCTTGTTTTATAAAAGGGATGACTACAATAAAACAGGTTCTTTCGGATATGCATTGTATCTAAACAATATTTTTACTGTATGATTTATAGAGCAAGAGGAACTTATGGATATTTCATAATAAGATATGCACATACACGACTTCTCTTTTGTATATGTCTGCTATGTGAATGCTATAGAACATGGTATATGGACTTCTTCTTTACAATGCTCTATATGTTTACACATTTATAAATTTCCTCATGAGTACAACAATGGTTTAACAAGTAGACCACACAATTAATTGTCAATTTGTTTGTTTTATTATGAAGTTCACACATTATTTTCATATATGAATTAATTTTTTTGCCAGTAGTGTTATATTTTACTATACTTATTGTTACTAGTTTGCTCCTGATCAGGATATGATATAATAATTTAGAATTGCATTTAGAGTAGTCTTAGATAACATTAGTTAGTTTAGTTTCAAATTTTAATTAATCTGTGAACATTTTGTTCTCAAATTCATATTTAGATAGTATTTTAGAGTGGAAACCAGGCCCATATACTGGTCATAAATTCCATCCCAAATGAGAGTTGGTCTAATTGGGACTTGCCATTGGGCGTTCTATCTTACCTTCTTGACAGGCCAAATTGGACCCGTCAACATAAATTGCGCTAGAAGGAGGGCCATCAAAATGAATGGATGCAAATAAAACACTAAACCCTACCTATTCTATTTTGTTGATAAACACGAATTTTCCAAGTGATTCTTACCAGCTTAACCCTAAACAAGATTTCAATCGTCTATCATACTCAATTAATACTCCAGCTCAGGTTTCCACCTAGTGAGGTCCTTTGCGGTCTGAACCTAGAACTCCAACATTTGAAAGAATTCGCAGTACAAAAATAAATAGAATAGAGAGTGAATATCATGAACGAATACTTACTCTCTAGTGGATTTTACAAATCAGTCTGCTCCCTATTGAATTTTCGGTGTCCAAACGACAAAGAATCCTCACGTGGGAATAATCGATTCTTGAAATTCCGCCAACCCATGAAAGGAACCCAATCATAGGGATACTTGAATATCACCTTTCCCAAGTCTTACAAGGAATTTCTAAATCCTCAGACTTCCACTTAGAAACCTACTTGTTGTCTGGTGGTGGTCAACCTCCCATTCCTCCCAAATCTCCACCTAGAACACCAACAGGTGAACCCAAAGATGAAATCGAGGGAGAAGGAAAACTAGAAGAAGAAGGAAGACAATCAATCATTTTAAACCCTCATCCCATGTCCAAAACAAATACTAACCAAAAAAATAACCAACCATGGTTGGTTCCTGACGCTATAGTAGTGGCTGGAGCACTCCATGACATGCCAAACATCTAAAGTTTTTACCCAAGTTTGCTCCTGATAAGAAATATTTTGCTGAAGACCGTATCAAAAAGTTGATGCTTGTTGTTCGACTTATGAATGTTCAATATGAAGATGTTTTTTTCATATTATTTCCTTATACGTTTGAAAACAAGGCTTCAATCTGGTTCTTTTCTCTAGCTCAAGATTCTATTACTAGTTGGAATGCATTTGGAATTTCTTTTATTGAAAATTTTGGAGAAGAAGAAACTCCAACAACCTTAGTTCTAGATATTTCAAGAATTAAAATGGAAGCTAAATAAAATATAAAAGATTTCAATCAATGATTTCTTACTTTAATGAATAAAATTCCTCAAGATTCCAAGGTTGTTGAAGACGTTTCCATTGAATTCTATAATTCATCCCTCCTTGTTTCCATGACAATTTTTGTTAAGAGGGATGAGAAAAGTACTCTAGAAGCAACATTTTAAAGAAGCCATTAAAGTTGAGAAGGACATGTTGAGTCTGAAAGGTAACCATGGGGTTGACTCTTCAAAAGAAAAAGGTAATACTAAAACTAAGACAACTACGAACAAGACCTTTGAAGATAAGAAGGATTATGATTTTACAGACATGGAGGCCCTCTAGAGAATTTGTAAGAAACTCTCCAATGAGATAATTGATTTGAATAATAATTGTGGAGAAGGATCCTCTAATCTCAAGAAAGTTTTTAAGTTTCAACCCAAGAAAGAGAAGAGCATTCCTCCTACCAATAAGACCACTCCCCCTTCTTTAGAAGGTATTAAAATGGAAGATTTTTATCAATCCTTCCAATCTTGGGAAAGTGTAAAAAAAACTAAATCTAAAGATGAATGGGAGGGGGAAGATGAACAACATGATCAATTTCATGAACCCGAGGAAAAAAAGGGAAAACAAGTGAATTATTTTTGGGATATCTCATTTGGATTAGGAGAATAAGAAGAAGATGTTGAAGAAACACATATGTATCAAAATGAAGTAACCACCAGGAGTGCAACTAAGGAATCATCTTCCAATCCCCCTTCCTCTTACGAAACTACTAAGAAAATACCCAACACTTAGAAGACACCCTCTCGTGAAAAGAATATTACTTCTTCTACCCCTCCATCCAAATTGGATTAGGATTTTTTGGAATATTTGAAAAGAACTAAGGCTAATATTTCCCTATTTGAACTTATGAAGCTACCTCATATTCAAGAGAATTTCATTAAAACTATGCAAGGTTCCACTTCCAAGTGTATATTTTAATCTTGTACAATAAACTGTTGCAAATTAATTCTTAATAAAAACATAAAAGATACAATGGCACACACACATTACACAAAGATTTTTACCCTAGAAACCCAAACTGGGAAAACTAGTAACTTGTTTAGAGTCGCACCTCTAATATTCTATTCATCATATTCAATGTTTACAATGAAATATGCATATAGGATCCTGCAGAATCCAAAACCCCTAATCCATTGACCCATACTAGTCAGCAACCCTAATTCCTTAACCATAATTATAAAACCATCTGCAAAACACATGCACTGAAAAACTGCCAAAAACGAACGGAAAAAAATCACCAAAAACAAAACAATTTTTTTTCTCGGGGGCTCCTGTCCCCGAATCCATGCAAACCTTCTGGTAGGGGGGTGAAAAGAACCCCCAGACCCCCTTTTCTCTCATATCAGTGTACAATACATGATATCAATTTCACAAAGAATATAACACATACAAAACACCAATTAGACTTACTCTTGTTTGGAAGAGTGTTTCTGACCAATATGCGGGCCTTGTTGCCACTCTAAACTATTTACTAATATGAATATGAGAACAAAATTTCCTCAGATGAATTAAAATATGAACTAAATACTATATTAAAACTATCTAAACTATGTTAATATAACTTTATTCTAACCTATCCTATCCTGATTATGAACAAACTAACTATATGAGTATAGTAAAAGATAATACCACTAGAACTAGAAATAATCCATGTATACCAATGGTAGGTGATATAACTATGCTACATATACATTAACAATTATTTGTAGGATGCATTCATAATATCATTTCTATACTCATAAGGAAACATATGACAACATGAATAAATAAAATAGAGTGAAGAAATAGTTCATACAACATATTCCCATGTTACTCGAGAAAAAAAATAAATGCACAAAGAGAAGTCTCATATAAATCTATCCAAATCACAATTTCCAGAATGCCTATTTCTCTATATTCGCTCCAAAGTAATAGTACCATATTTCGTTCACAAATGGAAACAATCTTATTTAATTCACAGTAGTCTCTTTTATAAAACAAGAGAGGTTGTTCACATTCTATAACTTTCATAATGTCAAATGACAGTTACAATATTTCATTTCATATTATGGATTAGGAATTTAAAAATTTCATGTGATTGAAACAAATAGAAACTTATACAAAATACAATGATCAAGAAGTCTTTGAGAGATGCATGTTGTCTATGTATTCCTTCCATAGCTTGTAGTCCTTTAGGATCACATCTACTCTGCTCAGTTGCATCTTCTTTAGATATATTTCATTGTCACAAATATTGGTTGTTACTTCCATATTTAGATTCTCCTATGTCTTTTGAATGATTTCCCTAGCTAGTGTGATCAATGTAGATATCTTCATGAGATGCTCTTTCAGGACTTCCTTATTTACTTCAATGATTTTTTTAATAGCTTATTGGATGATATTTCTTCTATTCTCTACAATTTCTATCTTTAAGTCAACTGGGGTGCCTCTTCAAGGTCTGTCATCACATACATTCCAAACTCTTCCAGCAAGCTATCAGAGGCATTCCATAATATTTTGCATGCCTTGTTGAATTCTTTGTGTGTTCTCTTAATATCATTCATGAGGGGTTTCTAGGTATTAAAGAGGACCCAGTATTAATCTTTTTCCTGGATGCATAGACCGGTAATATATTAGGTGGATTATCATACACACTTTTCCATTCTATAGTTTTATCAAAGGCATTTTGAGACCTCTTATATTTTCTCCTTATCTTTTCTAATTGATCATTTAGCCTGATTTGGTCTTCCATGTTCTTATGAATTTCATTCAACATGCAAAAAAATTATTTTTGTACAGTCATGAGTTCTTCATTGGCATCTATGGCCTCCCCTTTAATAGTTTCTAGGATGAGGGTTCATGGTTGGATTTTTTCTATGGTGTTTTCAAGGACCCAAATATCTTGTTCCAACTTTAGGACTTTGTGCTCCAATGTTTCATTGTATTTTCTTACCTCCAGACATTCTTCTTGTAAGATAAACATTTCGTGTGCATGTTTCTTCCTCAATGTTTCAATTGTTATAATTCTTGTGAGTGGGTGAGATTAAGAGCTTCCAATTCTTTTTGGTGTAACCTATGATTTATGATATCTCTTTTCTCAAACTATGCATTCAACCTATCCTTCTGAAGTTGTAAGTCCTTCTACATTTATTCTTTGTAAAGTTGTTCTGCAGTGTTAGCATCTTTCCTAAATTTATCGACTAGGCTATATTTGACAGTGTTTAGAGCTCCTTCAAGCTAAGCTACCCTAGTCCTGGATATATCTAATGCCTCACTCAACTCATACATCGATATTGCATTTGCACCTACAAATGCATTAAGGGTTGAAGAATTATGTATTTCATTTTCCTTAGGATCTGGGCCTACCATCCATTTAATATTCCTCTCAGAAGGTTCTTGAATGAGGACAGATTCTCCCTTTTTTCTCTTCGTTGACCTTTTCTCAATTTCCTTGGTATTATTATTCTAATAATACTCACTCACAATGACTACACCATTGTCCAGTTCTAGTACCTGAGATGAATAGGAAACATTTCTTGGGATGGCCATTAGAGGAGTGCATTCTTCTACAGGGATATTAACTATAATTGCACTAGGGATTATTGAAACTCTGTTTAATTCATCTTGTTTTTTATTTTGCTCATGTTATTCTTCTTCCTTAGCTTTCTTCCTTGCCTTGGATTCATCTTCCTTTTTATTTTCTTCTTCTTCTTTCTTTCTTTTCTCTTTAGCTTCAAAAACTAGTATTTTCTTCTCCATCTTCCTTTTCAATGTTCATTTTATTCTATTAAGAATCTTTCCTTAGGGATTCATCCTTTTTCTTCTTTTCATCTTTATTGGTGTTCTTATTCCCCTCTTCCTTTATCTTCATTTCTAGATATACTCATATTTAACCTCTCTAGTACTTCTTTGAAAAATAAATCTCCTTTGAAGAGGTCTTAAACAAATTTTACTTCATGGATAATTAGGTGGGTCAACTTGACTCATTTTAAATGGTCATAGAATATATTGTGGGGATCATGCCCTTTGATATTTCCTGTGCATAAAAATATCTTCTATAGTGTTTCATTTTCCTTGTCATCATGGGGTTTATTATATAGTGTATATATTTCTATGTACAATGGGAAATTGGGCGAATATTTCTTGTTATTTTATTACCTATATGTTGTGATCCCTTGTCCCACTATTTGGTAGGAAACATCTCTCGCTAACAATTTATCAGACACATATTTGGGTAAGAGGTGTGGTGGCCCAAAAATTCCTTAAACCCTGATGTAAGTGTAATACTTCTTTACATACCAATCTCCAATTTCTCTTAGGGTTGTTATGGTTGTTACACATCAAAATGCCACAATTAAATACCTCACCCTAAGTGTCGCAAGTGTTGTACGCACCTTGGTAAGTGTCACAAGTGTCGTCAAGTGTTGTATACACCTTAGTAAGTGTCGCATGCACTTTTCTATGTGTTTATATGTGTTTTAACCCCTTGAAACCATCAAAGAACATTTTCCATGATCCCTAAGTCATATTGGAGGAAGAAACCCATCATTTCAAGGCCATAAACACACTTTTTACTTGAACAATTGACCATTTTCGGGGCATTTTTAAAGGGTAGCGCCCCCCTGGACATGTTGGGGGAGTGCTACCCCATTTATTAGTGCCCGATTTACCTTATTTAGGGAGCGTTGATCTAGGATCAACGCTCTATCTCCAACTAGAGGGGAGTGTTGATTTTGGTTAGAGGAAAATTTGAAGAATCTCGCCTCTTTCTAAAGGCTAGCTCTTGGAGATGGGGTTGGTTTGGATCGAATGCTATCCTATGGAACTATCCTAGGATCATATCCTAACCTAAAGGATTCATATACTCAACTAATCCCCAAATATAATCATGGTAGTTGAGCCTCCCAAGCCTATAAAAGGATGTCATTCCAAGGTGAAGGGAGGACAAACAGATATATCAAACTTATGATCTTGGGATTCATGCAAGGGTATGAATGAGGAGAACTTGGAGGAGTATTGCATCATCATCCATGTTTGTAAGTATTCTCTTTGGGTTCTCATTTTAATATACTTCGCCTATTTCCTTCAAGCTTGTGTATTCTTACATGTGCTTGTCTATTGTTCCTTCAATCTTTGTAGATGATTTTTTTTTTATCTAGTATTGTATAGTAGAAGTTCTTTGTTTCTCTTTGTTGTCTATTGCATTGCAGGTATCAAGTTGTGCTAAGGAGTTTGGAGATCAAGCTCAGATTGGAAGCAGCGAGGACAAACTTCAAAACTAGGTGCATCACACCTTTTCTCCCTCTCTCTCTCTTTCTGAATAGTTAAACTAAATTCAAAGGGATGTTAGTGTCCACTTGTTTTTTTATGTCTTGGTATTAGGGGTTTGTAATCCAAGGGAAAGTTCACTTGTCCGTAGGGGAGTATTTTTGTAACAGAAATTGGCGACTCCACTGGGGAAGGACATTGACTTGTATTTCCTTGGATCATCTGAGATTTTTCTCACCTTTCGATATTATTTGTTGTTTCTTTCTGATCGACTCCCATTCCTCTCTTCTTCGTTGAATATTTCATAGAGTCTTTGGAAAATGTTTCTTAGTTTTTAGCCTTTTTTATGAGTTTTTGGGAAGGGAAGCGCTCCTCTACTATGTACACCAAAGCACTAATCTAGGATCAACGCTGCTCTATAGTGTATACCAGAGCATTGTAGCACTTTGTCCCTTTGGAAACAACAACATTGATCTCCTTTTTTAGGTTTTCCTACCCCTTTATGCTCACTGTTTCTCAGTTTGATCCTAAGGGGATTTTCTCTCAAATGCCTTTGAATACTCTTGAATTTTTTTTGATAAGAGTTGGGAATTTATCACTCATTTATGTTTATCCTTTGAGTTTGCAAATTTTCTCTTAGTTGTGGTCCCCTTGGGTTAACATGATCCCTTGGTTATTTTTGCCTTTTGAATTTATCTAATCTTTGTCTCATAAAACTTTCAGATTGCTTGACTATTTAGGATTGTTCATCAACTAATGTTTGCAAAGGATTCTTGGTATTGAGCCTTCTTTTCTTCATTTGAAACATCTCACTTTTTTGGATGATTAGGACTATTATGACAACCTAGCTTCATTTTTGTTTCTTGCTTCTCATCGTTTCAGGATTTTTGTGAGTGTTTATCTTCTTTCTCTTTTGCATATTTGAGTTCTTGATTGAACGAGTTATCATACTTGTTTCTTTCAGTTCTCATTATCCTTTGAGTGAATTATTTGTTTGAAATATTTTTTCTTCGTGTCTTTTTGCATCTACATCCAACTCTTTCATTTTGATCGAAAGTAATGAAGCATTAAATGATTTGAATTTTCTTTCTTTTAAAAACAAATAAAGAAGATAATTGTGTTCTTTCTTTTGGGTAGTGTAAGAGATTGCATTTAGAAAATTGCATTTGGGAATTGGGTGTTTTTGTTGAAGAAACTTGAACCTCTTCTCCATCTTGTATGTAGGATTCATTGAAGAAATATGTTTGCATCTCATTATTCTGCATTCTTTTGGAGTTTAGTCGAAAACATCATAAGTTTTAATTTCTCACCCTTGAGTAAACAACAACCCTAAAATGAAGCTCTTATAAAATTGATTGGACACTTTTATATTATATGGTAGTGAACCTACATTAGCTTAAAGTGTAGGGCTTTGGAATAGGTTGTGAGGATAACTTTCCAAAGCCATTAGACAAACATAGAATCTTGTGCTAGGGAGTGATAAATCCAATTGTTCGTATAAGCATAGTCAGGATCCCCCTCTCACACAAGGGTTAAACACGAGGTCATGTGCAGGAGAGCAGCGGAGATTTCCCCTCCGAAGCTTAACCCACATAGCAGAAAGATCGTATATTGGGGGTTCTTCCTGAGAAATGATTGTTTTGATTTGGTCTCGGAGCTTCGTGAATCCAAAATATGTTCAATGTTCTCAGTAGTATTCTGGTCCACTTGTCTTCAGTTCTCTTGAAGAATTTCGGACATGTTATCCTACCCATACGTTCCTTCCTGACTGTTGATTGTACCTGCTTGAAGGCTGACTGCGAGTTGGTAATCTTAGTGACCTATATCTGTAGGGTTGATACAGAAGGTGATGGTGAAGGGGAGTCTTCGATGTTCCTAGGTTAGACGTTGGTAAAACTCACTGGGGCTCCTTGGAGGGTACACCCACGGGTAAAACTGTGTGGCAACTTGCACCAAGGTGTAAGTATGTTAAGTAGGTCACCAATGTAATTGATCCACCCACTATATCCCAACCCCTTCTTATATTGATCTCATGATGTTGGATTTCATCACCAACTAGTGGTTTCATTGTGGGAAGGTTTGTTTGATTGTTTTCTTCTTAGATTTGTAGCGTGTGATGTTTGTTTTCCTTAGTGGACCTTAAGTCGAGTCAGTGTCAATGGTGTCAATTCCTGGGAGTACCAACAAAGAAACCTCTTTTCCCAAAGAACCTTTCACCTTTCCTTCTTTCGGAAACATTGGTCCTTCATGCATTTCCACACTGAGTCTTCTGGGACTCCCCATCGGGTTACCGATTTAGTTGTTCCCCACTCTGGTGATATCAACCTTTCCTAGTGCTTCGAATACACCTAATGCTTCAGATGTAATCACACAACCAACTTCAACCTCATGTCGACCTCTCTCCTTCTTCACCCATCAGGTCTCCTTCCCTTTTTCCTTCTTCACCTAGTGAAATCTCTAAAGAAAGTAGTGAGGTTGATAAGAAGAAGAAGAAATGGAAGGGGAAGAAGAAGAAGAATTGGAAAGAGACCAAGCCTCCAACTGCATTAGGGAATGTTGTATCCGAGCAACCAACTACTATTAATTGTACTCGGAGTTTTGATAAAGTCAACAAGTATAAAATGAAGAATCCTAAACCCAAATTCCCTTACAGGCTTTGTAAGGTTGACTAATTTCTGATGGATTTACCTGGTCTCCACAAGGTATTAGAAATGTGGTCTTCCACGTCATCATGCCCTGTTAAACATGCTAGTGACACCCCGTCAACTAGTGACATTAAGGCTGGCAAGAAGAATAGAACTGTCAAATTTCCTTGTATGTTATGTGAAGGTGATCATTACTCTCACCTTTTCCCTCGTATGGACAAGGCTTCTTATCTTTTGTAAAAGATTCAACTTCCAATTGGTTATCGTAAGATCTCTCCCAACCTTTTGTTAGTTTATGGATTGGTCAATCTGGTTCCATCCCCAGTCAGTCTAGTTGATTAGGTGGTCAATTTGGTTTCATCCTCGGTTGAACCACTAACACAAGTAGGTGATCCAATTCCCTCATCGATCAACCCAACTCTTCATCTGAAAAATGAAACTCAAGTGACTGATCCAGTTTCATCATCGATCAACCCCACTGTTCATCTGAAGAATGCCAAAATGGTTGATCCAGTTTCATCATTGATTGATCCCACTCCTCCCTTGAAGAGTGAAACCAAAGTGGTTGATCTGGTTCTGTCATCGGTCGATCCCACTTCTCATTCAAAGAGTGAGGATGTATCTTAGGTCTACCTCATTAAGATTGATTCACATGGAAAAGGAGGCACTCTGCCCATCCCGATGGCACCCACTACAAGAAATAAGATGATTTCTATTAATTGGAATCATTTGACAAAACATCGTCTTCCTTCTTACGTGCATTTCCAAATCACCATGCATGTTTGTGATAGGAATATTTCTAACACTATAATAGATTAAGGTTCTTATGTTAGCATCTTATCCATGAATGCTTGGCAAGATTTTGGTTCCCCACAGCTTGCGTCCGTGACTCAAAAATTTTTGACCTTTGACAGAAGAGTTATTCAATATTTAGGGATCCTTCCTCAGTTTTCAGTTACTTTCGGAGGAGAAAAGGTCTATGTCAATGTTATGGTATTTCACGACCCCTTGGACTTTAAACTGCTCCTCGGGCGAGACTTTGTCTATGTTATGAGATCTTTTTTATCCACTGTCTTTCGAGTGATATGTTTCCCTCACAACAGAAACATAGTAACGATTGAACATCTTTCATTCATTGACCCTCATATGATGGTCAACCATCTACCTTCCCTAAACGGTCCATACATGTCTGCAATGTCCACCCCACCGCAAGTCAATTATGTAAAGACCTTCCCCATGTGTTCAACCCCTCATGAGAGGGAATCTCTCCCTTATCCTGAATTAGATACGGTAGTTGACATGGTCATCTCTTCAATAGGGCTATTAGAGCGAGATCTCTATACGCTTATCAAGGTCGTCGACATGTATTCCTTCCGAAGTGTTTTTCTTCCATCTAGCGAAGATCTCCTAGAAGCCATTGTTGATGTTTGTCCCTTGACATGTATTCCTTCCAGAGAATTGTCCTCTTGGAATCCATGATCAAGGAGAGGTTTTGAGCATATTTTTTCTTCTCTGTGGCAATCTCATTAAAAAATAAAATAGAGGTTTTGAGCATAGTTTTTCTTCTCTGTGGCAAGCTCGTTAAAAAATTAAATAGAGGTCAAGAGCAGATTTTTTTCTTCTCTATGGAAAGCTCGTTAAAAAATGAAACGAAAGCTACGAGCATAGTTCATTGTCTCTGTCAAGATCGTTAAAAAATGAAATATACCCCCCTCCATTACAATCGATTCTCACTCTGGATTGAGTACTTGAACATTCTTTTCCTCCACCTAGTGAAAATGTTTCCATTAGTAACAAGAAACCTAAACGAGGAAAGAAGAAGAATCGTCGGAGGAAACAATGCTTGGGGGGTAGGTCTCCAGCTGCTGGACATCACGCTAGAGTAAAACTGCCAAAGAAGCTAGGGGAAAAGTACCTCTAGAAATACACACTACTAGGAGTGATCCTCATTCGAAATTCATTCCCATCATAACGTAATAGTATTTTTATAGAACAGGCTTAGTATTTGTTCTTTCTCATTCTCATAAATACATGAGAATAATTTATTGAGCTTAGTATTTGTTCTTTCTCGTGCTTGTAAATACATGAGAATGTGACCGAGTATACTTTTATCACTTTTTCGGGCTCGTAAAGGTTATACGAAAAAGGAACCCCCTGGAGTTTCCTTTAAGATATTTTCAAACTCACTAAACATGAAAATATTGTCGAGTGATATTGCTTCCTTTCACACTTATTAAAGGTTTGAATGGGTGTCTTTCGAGTGATAATTTATCTCTTTTTCAGCCTCGCGAGACTAATTAAGAAAAAGGAACATTCTAATCAAGCATGATTAAAAGAGTTCTCTCGTTTATTGTTTTACACTTTTTTCAGGCTTGAGAGACTAAATTTATGAAAAATTCATCTATGGAGTCATCTTTAAGTTCTTTTCAGACTCTCTAAACATGAAAAAACACCGAGTTTTCCTTTTCTGGACTTGCTAAACTACACATTGAAGGACCCATATGGGAACGAACCCTTACTTATTCCAGTTCGTTAAATAAAGTAAGATGAACTTTTCGAAGGTGAGTTATATCAAGCATATGTTACCCTCCTTGAGATTGTTAAATGAAAAAGAGGCACTCATCTATCTGGGTGCGGGAAAAATTGAAAGAAGTGGGTCAAGTTTTTGGGGATCCTTTATGGCATCTATTGTCTCCCTTGAACATGGCACATGTTTTCATCTCGTCTTACAATTGGGTAATCCTCTTGTCTCTGATTCATACCAATTCCATGTTTCACCACACTTTTTCATCCAATCGAAGTGTTCTCTTATTATCATCACATTACATTCTTGGTACTCGTCGAGTCAATGTTTCCAAGTCATTTTTCGTGCCTCATCATGTTCAAGGGAATTTTCACTTCAAACCATCCATCTACAGTATTTCCAGTTTCCATATCCTATGTTAGTCCATACTCATTTGATTCTCCATATTACATCACTTTCTTGTGTCAGTTTTGTGTCGATGATGGGGGATACATCAAGGCCCTCCTTCAACGATTATTTTCCTATCGACTTCAACACATCATACAAGAATTAGACTTAGAAACCAATTAGTACCTTGGGACCTGCATTCCTCAATGGCATGCCTCCTCACTTCCAACAATAGGTTTACATCATTGACCTCTGATTGGATGATTCCACAAATTTTTTACCTCAGATCATTTATTCACATTCGCTGGAATGTACTAGGGTACCTTGGGAGTCATTGACATCATTGGTGATTTCCTTCGCACTTGTTAACGATGTACCTCAATCATTGGTAATCAAGTGATTTCTACCATGTTCGACATCAAATCATCTATTCACATGGCTATATTGTACCACATCGGGATTGGGACGAAGACCCTAGGTTGAGCATTCACTATGTTATCTTCTTTTCCCATGATGCGAAGGAGATCATTTGTGCATGTTGATATATATATTGTCACATAGATGCACATTGTATTGGTTTGTGGCTATGTTTGTATCATATCATAGCTCCATTGTGTATTTTTCGTGACTATGATCAATTCAAGTCATGGAGGTATGGATCCACATTGTATCTCCAGTGGCCATATCCTTAGTCAGTATTCTTCATGGATCCACAATGTATTGGTCAATGATCGTTCTTTGAGTAATTTTTATTTCAAGCATATGTATGTCTGCCTCAGAAATGGAACATATAGTAATATTGTTTGATGGTTGTTTGCAGCTTCTGTCGGGTTCTCCAACTCCACACCCTTGCATTGAAGAATATGTAAAGTGTTTCAAACATCATTTTCTCTTCTGACTTTACACTTTAGGGGGCATATTGTTACAAAAATGAAACACTTAAGTACCTCACCCTAAGTGTCGCAAGTATATAAAAGTGTCATATGCACCTTGGTAAGTGTCGCAAGTGTCGTCAAGTGGCGTATGCACCTTAATAAGTGTTGAATACACTTTTATATGTTTTTATATGTGTTTTAACCCCTTGAAACCATCAAAGAACATTTTTCATGATACCTAAGTCATATTGGAGGAAGAAACCCATCATTTCAAGGCAAAAAACACACTTTTTACTTGAAAAATCGAACATTTATTGGAATTTTTTTAAGGGTATCACCACCCTAGCCATGTTGGGGGAGTTATACCTAATAGATCAGCGGTCCATTTACCTTATTTAGGGAGCTATTATCTAGTATCAACGCTCTCTCTCTAACTAGAGGGGAGTGTTGATTTTGGTTAGAGGAAAAATTGGAGAATCCTGCCTCTTTCTGAAGGCTAGCTCTTAGAGATGAGGTTGGTTTGGATCAAATGTTATCCTATGGAACTATCCTAGGATCAAATACTATTGGATTACTGAGAGGGGGGGTGAATCAGTAATAACGTAATTATAATCCTTTTTCTTCAAATGTTATATCAATGTAGAATTATTATCCAATAATG
>SNQJ01S0010497.1:58318-87476 GCA_010110895.2 Picea sitchensis
TATTTATGATAATGTAAAGAAGTAACTATTACTTATCATATAAAGAAAAAGAGGTTTTTACCCTATATGGGTTTCCTCAGGAAATATCTGTCTCTGTGTTTCTCATATATGTGACTGAGGCTAAATGTGCCATTGTTTATTTCCCTGCATTATTGTGATCAGCCTTTAGTGTTTTAGCAAAGATTTCAAAAGAAGCATAATTGTTTAAGCACGGTAATAATTGATTCACCCCTCCCCCCCTCTCAGTTGCCCAACATGCTTTTCCTAGGAGTTTACCAAATTCCTTGCTCCTTTGGGAAGTATTACACAAGTCAAAATAGAAGAATATTTAAGACCCATCTTAAAGAGCACATAGTTGATACTACCTATAATTGAATCTCCAATTTGACTATCATCGAACACTCCTTTAAATCTAATCACCTAATATTCTTTAACCAAACTAAAATATTAGCCTCAACCCGTCATTACTCCTCTTATCTCATTCGAGAAGCTCTTGAAATTGAAAAACATCCTAATAAATTCAATAAAAAACATGGCTACAAACTTAGCCAATCTTGGAAGGCCACCATTCACTACCTGGATCATTAGGCTTCCTCGACGCAAATTTCGGTTGCCTCTTGGTCTACTTATTTTTCTCTTCTTATACACATTTTTCCTCACATCTAATTGGTCCTCTATTCTCATAATTTCTCTTCATATATTCAAAATCGTGTTATCTCATTGTTTTCTCCCTTTTAACCTTTTCACTTTATTTCACTTTATTTTATTATTATCTCTTATTTAATATATTAGATCTCACACTTCTATAATTAAATCCTAATATTATTATTATTTATCTATGTTAACATCTCACTTTAATACCTTATTTTAAAACTACATTATTCTCATTAATATATTTTTTCACCTAAATCTCAATGGCTACTTTTATTATTTTATTCATATTATCATATGAATATCATTATTAGTCTATCTCATCACCTTAATCAAATACTATATATTAATACTATAGTACCTTCATTAATACTTTATCACCTAATCTCAACGACTATTTCTAATTCTTTATGCATATCTATCTACAATCCTCTTGCCTCTCTTTCAATACTCACTTACCATTCTTCTTATATAAATACAAACCTCAACATTCTTTTCCAACATATTAGTCGCATTTTTCCTTTATGATGGGTGGAGTGTCCACTCGAAACATTGGACCTTTCAAAACCTCCTACATAGTTTTTATAAAAAAAACTTCTAGCACAATGTTAAGACTGCCATAGCCTACAGTAATGGAAGGGGTTGTAATTTCAAGGATATACATGTTGACTTTCATAATTTAAAAAATATATAAAATTAATATTATAAATGTTGAAAAAATACACCGCACTAGAAAAAAGAGTTCTCTACAATTATTCAATTTTTTTAAAGCAAATTCAATCGTTAAGGTACTCAACACCTACACTAACGAAGACATATACCTTATATTTTGCTTGAAAATTAACATACCACTATTAGAAAAACTCAAATTTCACATAGTTATTCACAATTTATATAAATGAAAATTATATATTTGGAAAGCTAATTCAATTTCTTATATTTCATCTGTTTACACCATATTCAATTTCATTGTAAAAGTACCTCAAATAACCCCTCCAAGTTAGAAGATTGTTGTTTTTGCATGTTTGCATTGCCACTAATGTGTCATGGGAGACCATGATTAGCTTGCACCCACCCTTATGTGGCTTGCTATTAAGAATAAAGTTCCAACATGGGATATCCTTCAATAGAGGAATACGCAAGGGCCTAGCAAATGTCCACTATGAAAGAATCACAAGGAGGTTACTACTCATTGATTGTTTTCTTGTTCTTTCACCCTACAGGTTTGGAAACAAGTGGGAGACATCACCATCTTGAGAGAGGTTTGGGCTAGAGATTATATTAAGGGAAGCCTAAGATAATGGTTTTTAAATATTGCCTCCAAAAATTTCAAGGTTGTATCAATTATAGTTGCATGAGGTGTATGGTTGGTCTAGAATGAAAGCATTTTTTTTATGATAGTCAATTTATGCCTATCTAATGTGTTTTTCAAAGGAAATTTCAATACTCGACAATTTCAAACAATCTCTTAAATAAAATCCTATGAGGTGGGTGGTGGCAAAGCAAATTGATAAAAATGGTATCTCGGCATATTTTGATGGGGTTTGTCAAGGTAACCCTCGTACTTGTGATACTCGGGGATTTAGATATTTGAATAATTCTCATTTTCTTTAAGTTTAAAGAAAGTTTTGGTGGAGGTTGAAATATTTTTCTTGAATTGATGTCTCTAAAATTACTTCTAATTCTCACAGCTAAAAAAGGAATAAGAAATATTTAAATTTTTTGTGACTATGTGGTAGTTATAAATTGGATATGGGGCATTAGTATATTGTAAAATTAGGCGTTGGCTAAGTGTTCTACCTTTTGGGTTTTTTGGCCAGAATCCAACGATGTAAATCTTGACAAAATCATTATTTTTTGTTGTTCAAATTGCATTTTTGAATGCATAAAAGGATTCAGCATGCTAAAAAACCTCTGAGGCACTTGGATTATACAAACTTAGCCACTCAAATCTGCAGATCCAACTATTACTCACCGGATTTTGGGAAAAATCAAACGGAAAAGGTCGCCCGAAAACTACCAAAAGGTAGAACGTTTAGATTACACTATAAAATTATATGTTAAAGGCATTTTTTTTTATGAATTTCAATCTTTGAAAATGGAATTTAACTCAATTTATTTCTACCATGTTTACAAGGAAAGAATAATGAGGAAGATTCCCTTTGAAAAGTAAATCATCTTTAGCTAGATTTGGGGATATGGAATGTATAGTAGCTAAACGAGAATCATCCTATAAATATTATTATACCTTCTAGTGCTACTTTAGATCTTGTGTTGGTTATGTTTTGCTTACAAGATTCTTGAGTTTTTGTTGTTTTAAATAGATTATATATTACTTATTATTGAGGATATATATGAGTGAGACCTTGTTGTAAAATTTTGAGAAATGATAGGAGATATGTACTTGATCCATGAAGTTCAATGATATAATACTTTTTAGATTAAAAAGATGGTAGTGGGTACATTTTCTAGTGTATTTAATCCATAATCTTTTTGGAAGGTCATTGAAATGTTTAATTACAAATATAATTTTATATGGCAATAAAATAATATAATTTCAAAAACAAAGTATCAACTCATTATTTTATAAAAATAATGTAATTTAAATGATGATGTTTATGGTTTTTGAAGTAAACAAAGTTTCAAAAAGAAATTAGACTAAAATATTATTTTGATAAAGTTTTTATATTTAAATATATCTTAAATAAAAGTATCACATTCATTATTTTATTAAAATAATTTCATTACATAAATAGTTTTTATGATGATAATATTTTATCATTTATTAGAGAAATAAAAGTAATTATACTTAATATTTTTCAAAATATCGAATATAGTTAAAATGAAAGCATCTATATCATTATAATTTTAGTAACTATAGAAATAAAGTAAATTTTATGATTATGTTTTTAATAATTTTCAAAAACCAATCAGAATAATGGGAGAAGGAAAAACAACGAGATTAAAATCTTCGTCATTTTATTAATTTATATATTTAAATATAATGAAAATGAAAGTATGAAGGTTATTATGTTATAAGTATGTAACATTAATAAATTAAATTGGGAAAAAATGAACTATATTAAAATTATTTTTTTAAAAGTGGATTATAATGATAATTAAAAAATAGTGGGTTGAAAGTATTTGTCGTCTTTGTGACACTAATGGAGTTAAAGATGATAAACACTTTCTCTTAAAATGTCTTGCGCACACTCATATTATATATCAATTTCAAAATATTTGTTACAATACCGACCTTCAAGCCCTTTAGCTCACCAAAACTATAAAGCTTTAGGAATGCTTCTCTTCAAGCTTTCTAGTGGAGAAATAAAATTCTAAACAAAACCAAGTAATTCCTTACCTTTTTTCTTTAAATCCAATAAATCAAAGCCCACCTCAATGGACATTAATAATCATCATCATCAATAAAATAAATTCATGTAAATCCATCTCAACCTCATCTTAACAAGCCATAATGAATATTCAAAAAACATTAATATAAATCTCAATTATAAGATTGTAACCTAAGTTTGATGGAAAGTTATTGCATTGAGAGATGTTAAGTACATTCTATATAATCCAATATGAGAGAGACTTGCTAATAATTTTTTTCTTATCTTTCTCAGTCTTAATAAATTTAGAGTTAAGATGGATCTACACTTAATAAACTAAAATAATAACATGACAAATTTATTGTTTACATAATAAGTTGCTTCAAAAAATATAATGAAAAAGTAGATAATATAAAGTCAATTTTTTGTTGTTGTTGTGGAAAGTCCAATTAAATTAATTTTATAACAAAATTTATGCTTAAAATAATGTTAATTCTTGGTTTTAAGAGGGCCAGAAACAATATCATTAGAATGTGGAGTTGAAGTCTATTTTTATTTAACTTATATTGAAAAAAAAAAATGAAAATAATAAGTTATTTTTGAAATTATGATAATTATTATATTTCTTTTAAGGTGGAAAAACCTATTATAATTTAGTTCTCAAGTGGTCGTGAGGATATCTATTGCTATTTGGGAATGTAGGCCAACTAATCATCATTATTTTTGTCCATAAGCGTGCACACGTTTACACTTGGGGTCATTAAATTATTCCTTTACATTAAAGAAAGCCATACTCTTAGCAAATCAAAAACACTTTTAGGTCTTACTCCAAGACCAAAAAACGATTTTAGCCTAGATAGTCTCCCCAAAAAAGCCAATATCCCTTATGGTCACACTTGAGTCTAGCTTTAATGACATCATATACTTTCAAGTAACATCTAACCTTAATTTCATACATGACATCAAATATTATCCCATAATAATTATTACATATAATAATATTAGTTAAAAATGTATAATTTATTTTTTATTTCATTCAATATTGAAAATTTTAAGAAAATTAACTTATATGACACCAAATACTCCCCTATTGGCCTAGTCTAAAAGTTCTATGATTTTTACTTTACTACAACTATCACCGGAATTCGACAACATAATTGTTGGAAAAATTATGACTTTAAATTGTTTAAATCCTATTTTTGAATGCATAAATAGATTTAGAGCCGTCATGAACTCCTAGAGCACCCTAAATATGTAATCTCAACCACTAAAATATGCAATTTTCTAAATTTATGATCATATTTTGGACAAAACTCATTGGATAAAATGACTAGAAAAAAAGTAAAAACGTAAAACTTTCATTAAATACTCCCTATCTCATCATAATAAATACATATAATAATGTTATTTAAAAATATATATGTAATTTCTTTTATTCAATTTAAAATTTAATATTGAAAATTTAAAAACTTTAACACTATGTGAGAAAGTGACTCGGTTTTCATGGTTTCTCATCCCATTCTTAACATACTTTCATTGTCATTGCTTTCTAACTTCAACTTTTTGATTATATGCAAATGCTAAGTTTTGGTAATGGAAACTTATCAACTTATTAAAAAAAGGCAAGTCAATGTGCTATAAATGCTAAGTTTTGTGTTTTTAATGCTAAGTTTTTGTAACGACAAACTCTGAATTTATTTAAAAAATAACAATTCACCTTTTTTTAATGTTAAGTTTTTATAGTGTTTATTAACAACCAAATTATATATGTTTTTTAAAATCCATTGTGTTTTTTAATGCTAAGTTTTCATAGTGTTCATTAAAAGCCAAATTAGATTTAGAAAAAAACAATCCACCATGCTTTTAATGCTAAGGTTTTTACTAATTAAAAACCAAACTATATTTAAAAAAAAACAATCCACCATGCTTTTAATGCTAAGTTTTCATATTGTTTATTAAGAACCAAACTATCAATTTATTTACTGCCCATCAGTATTGTTATTAGTCCTTGTCGAAGACCATTGCAGGGGCTATATTATTCGATTCATCATTGATTTCATATTAGTTTGGCCTTTAACTATATAACGTTGCCCAATATCTGACATTCAAGATAGAGAACTCAAAAAAAATATTTTTTATATAATAAAAAAATGTATTCTTCGTAATCTCATTGGAAAATAGTTTTGAAGTCTTATCATAGGCTTCGCTCTTCCCAATTTTTTCTTTTTCATTTCTTCCTAATTTTTTTATTTTTTTGTTAGTTTTAGTTCCAAGATACAATGCATTTTTTTCATTATAACCTAAGTTTTAAGTTTCAATGTATTACCACTTGTGTTGTCAATGTCAATGCATTAACACTTTTACTTTAAATAACTCTACACCTTATACTTCTTATCATTCTCCATCTCGTGGATGTCCTCCTTACCGCACCGAATGGGTTCTCTAACAAAGCTATCTTGAATGTGCAATAACTAGTTGTTGGTTGGTTAAATTTGTTGGTCAAACTTTGCAAAATCTTGAACCTACAGTTGAGCTTGGCCTCCTAAATTAAAAACTACATACAACTATAATTCATTAGTAAGATATATGATTTTTATTCATATTTATTGTTTGCAAGTACAAAATTGTCAAAGTATTGGTAGTAATGTATTAGCGATTTAGTACTAATTGTAAAGTTTGGGTCTTTACCCAATGAAAGATTCAACAACAAATTAGGTTGCAATGCTATCGGAAACATACACAAAGAGAGCAAAGAAGGCGAGGTTGTCAAAAATAGATACGAAGCAAGCAAAGAAGGCAACAACATACGTGACATCAACAAAGTAAGGACCAATGCTTTCAATTTAATTTCCAGATTGAGAGATAGTTTAGGTTAGTCGTTTCAGTTTCATTTTCAAATTGAGAGACCGTTTAGGTAGAAATAGTAATATTTGGCATCAAAATTCTATTTTCTTAGGCATAATCTTTTTATGAATTTTTTCACTAGGGAGTCTAATTTCTCACATAAAAGCTTCTTCTAAATAATAAACCCTTAGAAATTTACTTAGACTTTTTTGCAATACAACTACATCAAACTTAGGGAAAATGGAATTTCTTGGTTGATATTAGAAAATATCTAACCATACCAATTAACCATAGAAATAATATCTCAAAAACTATCAAATCCTCCATTAAATTCATTTTTCATGTTTCAATTTTAAATCTTCAATCTAAACTAATATTTCATTTTTCAATCACAACCTCAGTCATCGTTGTTGAGTGAACCTGGGTAGCTTTTTGTTGGATTTCTGTAGAGGCCAATCGTTCCCTCTCAAGTTGTTCTAGTAGTCTTGATGTGCCTATTGTCGCTTCTCAATTCCATGCACTTGGTCCTTATTTCTGGTTGTTCCCAAATTCTAGGCAGAGTCTTACATTCACTGGAAATCGTTGGAATGTGCCTAGTCTCTCCCTATATAAGAAACAGTTGAATACACATCCTATAAAAAATGTTGTTCAAACAAAAAACTAATACATGAATGCCTATCATCCTATCACAATAACTGACATATGAATTTTGAAAAAGTGACCTTCAATTTTGTTTGTCTTTGTTTTACTTTGAAGATAAATTATATAGTTACAAAGTCAAGGAAACTAAGAATAGGAGATTAAATAAGTATATAGTTAAGAATTTTAGATTCTCCATATAAGTACCTTCGTGATCGAGGTGAAGAAGCATATCAAGACTTAGTTCCACATATAAATCATTGTTATGAAGATTCTGATGTTATTTATATGTGATATTTTGTTGGCCAAGAACCAAGAGCAGAGACAGGTACATATCATGATAGGGAGTAAGAATATGAGGGGTTTTACTTAGATATATGTTATTATAAATTGCATTTATAAGCATTTGGATAGCCTCAAGAGAAAGAAACAAATGAGTAATAATGATTGGATCAATCAATTACTCCCCCTCTCACATCACCTACATTTTGTGCCCTTTCCTCTCAGATGTTAGTTGGGCATGGATCTTCTTTATCTTCCTCTTTGCTTTCAGGTTTAGCAGAATGACCCTGTTTTCCTCATGAATGTCGTTGACCTAGAGTGCGTGAAGGCACCTGCACCTAACCTACTATAAGGAGCAAATCCATAGTTCCCCATTCTTCGTATCACTTCATTTCAAAATCATCAAGATGGGATAGAGTATTGTCATAGGTGACAACCCATATACTGAATGTTTCCCCCATCGCTACATAATCAACTCCATTGTCTCATGAACAATTGTTCCAACACCCCTTGCTCGCGCTTACCATAAATGATTTTTTCCAAAATATTTGGTAGCACAACTACTTCAAGCAAAGATCCTCTCTGGTCAAACATACCCTGAAATTGTTTCTCTGGCCGCCTTTTCTGTACTCTTTATTCACTAGAGTGGTTGTTGCACTTGAGTTTGGGAGTAACCTCAATACCTAAGCAAAGTTTGGTTTCTACTAGGAGTAACTCGTCTCCGCCAAATGTAGTACATGCATTATGACCAAAACTCATCTTCTATGCACAATTCACAATGATAGTCCAATTGTTATGAGCTATTTAGACAGTTGGGACATAAACACCATACTCGTCATGCAACGTGTATTTTAATTGGTGTCTTCTTCGACCACCCTAAATACATATGCATGTTAACTATAAATCCCCACAATGATGTGTATTTGAGGTATTGGACATTTCATGTGAATTTCTTTGTTGTTATTGATCGATGTGCATTAGGTGGTCAGGATTGAGAGATGTGTTTTGTTCGATTAAGTAGGTTGGGTAGGTTTTTGAGCATTGAATAATTCCTATTCATTGCATTTGGTATGGATAAGTCCTAGAGAATAAATATAATATAGCTTGGACATTGGATAGATCCTGGGTTAGTCTAACCTCAAATATCTCTCCTCTATAAAAATATAAACAATTTTCATGGTTTGGTTTAAAAACACAATCATAACCAAGGTTAATTGAATATGATGATAACAAAGGTAACCATCCACTTTTAAATATGTTGCTCCTTAGGATGTTTCTCTGGCTTCCTTGTTGTAGTCTTTGTTCACCATAATGATCATCACACTTGTGTTTGGGAGTAGCCTCAACGCTTGACCAATGTTTGGTTTTTGCCACAAGTATCTAGTTAGGGCCATATTTGCCCAATGTAATACATGCATTGCAACCAAAACTAATCTTTTATGCATAGTTCACCATTATAGTCCAAACTCTGCCCACCTTGTTTTTGTCTTTATTCACGAGTGACCATCACACTTGAGTTTGGAAGTAGCTTCAACAGATAACCATCATTTGGTTTCTACCAGAAGAAACTCATTAGGGCCATCTTTTCCAAATGTAGTACATGCATTACAACCAAAACTAATATTTTATGCATAGTTCACAATTATAGTCCACATGTCATGATGTATTGGTGTATCCTTTGACTTCCCTTAATAAGTGAAGCAAATGCTTGTTAAATCTAACTCCCCACAACTATTTTTATTTTACATATTTGATTAATCTAGTATGTTATTATGTTGACATTTAGCTACATGCTTGCACAATCATGACAATCAACACCATAACATTAAAGAGCACAATTATTAAATGCTATAAGCATTGGATTGCACAAATATTTTTACCAGCCTGAGTCCATTCCCACCATACCAATTATTAACATACCCAAATGAAGTGAACTACCCCTATGGAATGTAAAAGGCATCCTGAAGCTTTAGATTGCACAATTTTTTTTTACCATCCCTAGTCCATGCCCTCCAGACCGATTATTAACATACCCAGACGAAGCGAACTTCCCTATGGAATGCAATAGGAATGTATTGGAATGGAACCAATACATGAGTACGATACGACTACATTTAGAGTGGTAGCAGAGTTAGTGGCTCGATGCATCTAGACTTTCAGGGGAAGAAAAGGTGACGAGGAGGAGGTGCCTTCTTCCACCATTGGATTGTGCAAGCACTCTCAACCAACAGGGAAAGTTTTGGTTGTAGTCTCACTGAGAGAAACAAGAAGGCAATGTTGAATTCAAATCGAGGATGCTTGCATAAGACCTACAAGTCAAGTTCCATGTATGTAGTTCATAGTTTAACATGTTGGTCTATAGGTTGGTCTATAGGTATTTTGTGGGGTGTTGGATAAACATTCTACCTTTTGTTTTTTTTCTCTGAAATCTGACGATGTAGATATGGATAAAATCGTAATTTTTTGTTGTTTTCATTTCGTAATGCATAAATGGATTCAGTGTGTTGAAAAACCCCTGGGGAACTTTGATTATACAAACTCAGCCACTCAAATCTGTAGATCCAACCATTCATCACTAGATTTCGGGAAAAATCAAATGGAAAAAATTACCAAAAAAGAGCCAAAAGATAGAACGTTTAATTAGACTACGTTATTTTGTAGTATTACCTCCATGAGTGCACATTGCATGAACTTTGTTGCCATGGCGATGCCAATGCATTTAGCTTTATGTTAAAGGAAGCCAAAATCTTAGCAAATCAAAAGCACTTTTAGGTCTTACTCCAAGACCAAAAAACGATTTTAGCCTAGATAGTCTCCCCAAGAAAGCCAATATCCCTTATGGTCATACTTGAGGCTAGCTTTAATGATATCATATACTTTCAAGTAACATCTCGCGTTAATCTCATACATGACATCAAATTCTATCCCATAATAATTATTACATATAATAATATTAGTTAAAAATATATAATTTATTTTTCATTTAATTCAATATTGAAAATTTAAAAAAATTTAACTTATATGACAACAAATACTCCCCTATTGGCGTAGTCTAAACCTTCTATCTTTTTTACTTTACCACAACTATCACCGGAATCAGAAAACATAATTGTTGGAAAAAAAAATATGAATTTAAATTGTTTAAATCGTATTTTTGAATGCATAAATGAATTCAGTGCCCTCAAGAACCCCAAGGGCACCCAACATATGTAATCTCAACCACTAAAATATACAATTTTCTAAATTTATAGTCATATTTTGGACAAAACTCATCAGATAAAATGCCTTGAAAAAAAATAAAAATGTAGAACTTTCATTAAATACTTCCTATCTAATCATAATTATTACATATAATAATATTCTTAAAAATATATAATTTCTTTTATTCAACTTAATATTGAAAAATTTAAAATATTTAACATGGATACGTGAGAAAGTGACTCGATTTTCATGGTTTCTCATCCCATCATTCTTAACATACTTTCATTTTCATCCTTTTCTAACTTCAACTTTTCGATTATATGCAAATGCTAAATTTTGGTAATGGAAACTTATCAACTTATTAAAAAAAAACAAATCAATATGCTCTAAATGCTAAGTTTTGTGTTTTTAATGCTAAGTTTTTGTAATGACAAACTATTAATTTATTTGAAAAATAACAATTCACCTTTTTTAATGTTAAGTTTTTATAGTGTTTATTAACAACTAAATTATATTCAGTAAAAACAATCCAATGTGCTTTTAATGCTAAGTTCTTGTAGTGTATTAAGAACTAAACTATATATATATATATATATATATATATATATATATCCTTTCTTTTAATGCTAAATTTTAATGCTAAATTTTTATAGTTTTCATTAAGAACCAAATTATATTTAAGAAAAAGCAATCCACTGTGAGTTTTTATAGTGTTCATTAAGAACCAAACTATATTTAGAAAAAAAAAATCTAGTGTGCTGCTTTTAATGCTAAGTTTTTATACTATTTATTAAGAACCAAACTACATTTAAAAAAAATAATCCACAATGCTTTTAATGCTAAGTTTTCATATTGTTTATTAAGAACCAAATTATCAATTTATTTTCTGCCCATTGATATTGTTATTAGTCCTTGCCGAAGGCCATTGCAGGGACTATATTATTTGATTCATAATTGACTTCATATTAGTTTGGCCTTTGATTATATTTTTTCCCAATCTCTAATGTTCAAGATAGAGAACTCAAAAAAAATATTTTTTATATAATAAAAAAAATGTATTCTTCTTGATCTCATTGGACAATAGATTTGAAGACTTATCATAGGCTTTGCTCTTCCCAATGTTTGATTTTTTATTTCTTCCTAATATTTTATTTTTTCGTTCGTTTTAGTTCCAAGATACAATGCATTTTTTTCATTATAACCTAATTTTTAAGTTTAAGTGCATTACCACTTATGTTGTCAATGTCAATACATTAACACTTCTACTTTAAATAACTCTGCACCTTATACTTATTATCATTCTCCATCTCGTGGATGTCCTCCTCATCGCACAGACTGGGTGCTCTAACTATCTTGAATGTGCAATAACTAGTTGTTGGTTGGTTAAAGTTGTTGGTCAAACTTTGCAAAATCCTGAACTTATAGTTGAGCTTGCATCCTGAATTACAAACTACATACAACTATATTTCATTAGTTAGATATATTATTTTTATTCATATTTATTGTTTGCAAATACAAAATTGTCAAAGTATTGGTAGTAATGTATTAGCGATTTAGTACTAATTGTAAAGTTTGGATCTTTACCCAATGAAAGCTTCAAAAACAAATTAGGTTGCAATGCTATTAGAAACAGACGCAAAGAGAGCAAAGAAGGCAATGTTGTCAAAAATAGATACAAAGCGAGCAAAGAAGGAAACAACATAGGTGGAAGCAACAAAGTAAGGACCAATGGTTTCAATTCCATTTCCAGACTGAGAGATAGTTTAGGGTAGTAGTTTCAGTTTCATTTTCAGATTGAGAGATAATTTAGCTGGATATAGTAATATTTGGCATTGAAATTCTATTTTCTTAGGCATAATATTTTTATGAAAATTTTCACTATGGAGTCTAATTTCTCACATAAAAGTTTATCCTAAATAATAAACCCTTAGAAATTTACTTCGACTTTTTTTGCAGTACAACTACATCAGTCGTAGGGAAAATGGAATTGCTTAGTTGATATTAGAAAATATCTAACCAGACCAATTAACCA
Source organism: Picea sitchensis (assembly GCA_010110895.2). Lineage (NCBI taxonomy): Eukaryota > Viridiplantae > Streptophyta > Pinopsida > Pinales > Pinaceae > Picea > Picea sitchensis. Next base: position 71,300 of record SNQJ01S0010497.1, read on the forward strand.
TATAAATAATATCTTAAAAACTATCAAATCCTCCATTAAATTATTTTTTCATGTTTCAATTTTAAATCTTCAATCTAAATGGATATTTCATTTTTTAATCACAAACTCAATCATTGTTGTTGAGTGAACCTATGTAGATTTTTGTTGGATTTTTGTAGAGACCAATTGTTCCCTCTCAAGTTGTTCTAGTAGTCTTTATGTGCCTATTGTCGCTTCTCAATTCCAAGAACTTGGTCCTTATTTCTTGTCACTCCCAAATTTTGGGAAGAGTCTTACATTCATTGGAAATCGTTGAAATGGGCCACGTCTCTTCTTATATAAGAAACAATTGAATACACACCCTATCACATATGTTATTCAAAGAAAAATACAATACATGAATGCCTATCATCCTATCACAACAACTGAAATGTGATTTTTTAAAAAGTGACCTTCATTATTGTCTGTCTTTGTTTTACTTTGAAGAGAAATTAGATAGCTATAAAGTCAACGAAACTAAGAATAGGAGATTAAATAAGTATATAGTTAAGAACTGTAGATTCTCCATATCCACACCTTCATGATCGAGGTGAATAAGCATATCAAGACCCAGTTCCACATACAAATGATTGTTCTGAAGAGTCTGATGTTCTTTATATACAATATTTTGTTGGCCAAGAAGCGGGAGCAAAGACAGGCGCAGATCATGATAAGGAGTAAGAATATGAGGGGTTTTGTTGAGATATATGTCATTATAAATTGCATTTATAAGAATTTGGATAGTCTCAAGAGAAAGAAACAAGAGAGTAATAATGACTGGATCAATCAGTTACTCCCCCTCTCACATCACCTACAATTTATGTCCTTTCCTCTTAGATTCTAGTTGGGCATGGATCTGCTCTATCCTCTTCTCTGATTTCAGGTTTAGTAGAATGACCATGTTTTCCTCATGAATGTTGCTGACCTAGAGTGCCTGAAGGCACCTACACCTACCCTACTATAAGGAGTGGAGCCATAGTTCCCCATTCTTCATATCACTTCCTTTTAAAATCATCAAGATGGACTAGAGTGTTGTCGCAGGTGACAAACTAGATACTAAACTCCCCCCCCATCGCTACAGAATCAACTCCACTATATCGTTAACATTTTTTCCAACACCCCTTGCTCGTGTTTACTGTAAATGATTTTTTCTGAAATCTATGGTAGTGCAACTACTTCAGACAAAGATTCTCTCTGGTCAAACATACCTTGAAATTGTTTCTCTGACCGCCTTTTTGTAATCTTTATTCACCAGAATGACTATTGCACTTGAGTTTGGGAGTAACTTCAATACCTCAACAAAGTTTGGTTTCTACCAGGAGTAACTCATTATGCTTGTCTCCTCCAAATGTAATACATGCATTACAACCAAAACTCATCTTCTATGCATAGCTCACAATGATAGTCCAAATTTTATGAGCTATTAGACAGTTGGGACAGAAACAACATACTCATCATGCAATGTGTATTTTAATTGGTGTCTTCTTCGACCACCCTGAATACATATGCTTGTTAACTATAAATCCCCACAATGATGTGTATTTGAGGTATTGGACATTTCATGTGAATTTCTTTGTTTGTATTGATTAATTCTCATTAGGTGGTCAAGATGAGGAGGTGTGCTTTTCTCGATTAAGTAGGTTGGGTAGGTTTTTTAGCATTAAATGGTTCCTAGCCATTGAATTTTGTATAAATAAGTCTTAGAGCATAAAGATAATATAGCTTGGGCATTTCATAAATCTTGGGTTGGTCTAACCTCGAATATCTCTCTTCTGTAAAAAGAAAGAAAAAAGTAAACTATTACACAATTTATTATACATTAAAAAATGTCTTATAACAATTATAAATTCTACTCTTTTGTTATTCTACTAATATATCTTTATATTGAAACTTCATTATATTAAAATTTAACACCTTCTTTCTTTCTAGTCATATTTTCATTTCATTTGAAGTCAACCTCATATGCATTTTATTTGGTGGAGTTCTAGTATGTGTAGCTTTCTTTTATATAATTAATTAGAGAGCAACGATTTTCATGGTTTGGTTTAAAAATGCATTGATAACCAAGGTTAATTAAATAGGGTGATAACAAAGGTAACCATCCACTTTTAAATATGTTGCTCCATAGGATGTTTTCTTATTTAGGTAAACATTGTAAATATCTCTAGTCAAACACACGCTAAAATTGTTTCTTTGGTCGCCATGTTGTAGTTTTTATTTACCAAAGTGGCCATCACACTTGAGTTTGGGAGTAGCCTTAGCACCTGACCAACGTTTGGTTTCTTCCAGGAGTAACTCGTTAGGGCCATCTTTGTGAAATGTAATACATGCATTACAATAAAAACTAATCTTTTATGCATAGTTCACAATGATAGTACAAATGTCATGATGAATTGGTGTAATGTCCCCGTTGGCCTAGGAAGCATAAGGGATGGTTCCGCTAGCCTAAATTTGGTTCTTGTAGGCTAAGCTGAAGAAGTTACCTAGGGAACTCAACTTTTGCCTGGGAAATGACTTTATAAAGTGAAAAAGGGAAAAAGGGGGACATGGGTCTTAGGAAAAATAAAGTCACTTAAAAATTATAAAGTGTGCAAGCATAAAGTGACTTTAAAAGAAAATTAAAAGTAAAGTGAGCGGGAAATAACTCAACAAAGAAATAAAAGAGGGGAAAACAGGAGGCACCCCTCATTCTTGCTTTTGCTCATTGAGAAAATAGATTTGAAGAGCTCTTAGAGAGTTTTCTAGGGTTTTCTTGGAAACCCTTGATTTCATCTCTCATTTCAGTGTTGCAATGATACACCCTAGTTAGATTCGAGGACGATATTATCTTACATTTCATCATTGGACTTATTGCTACTTATTTTCATCTCCTTGCAGTCGATTTCTGAGAGGGAGGTCGAATTTCCTTGTGTGGCGGATGAGTTGTGAAGAATAGTGCTCGACTTTCTTCAAGGAGGCTAGTATCTCTGTGTGGGGACTGAATATCCTCATCCTAGGCGCATTCAACCATATCAGGGCAAATTTTCATGTGGGAGGACCGAATTGTAGTGTGGTAAGTGCACCCCTCTTGTGGTTGTTGATATATTTTGGAATATGGGTGAGTTTGTTGTTGTGGTCGAGCCACACCATTTTTGGGTGTATCCTCCTCTGTCTGGGCACAAAAGACTTACATTGGTGGAGCGATTTGGGAATGGGAGCTTGTGTGTATTAGTACAGGCCCCTAACATCCATTGGGTGGTGCATGAACTCCAATGTGGGCGCATATATGAACTTATACACAGAGAATATCATTGTTGATTGAAGTTTGGTATTTATTTCAAAACGGGGCACATTTCCTCTCATCTCTAAGTGGGGAAGCTTGTCATTATTCATGGGGAATGAAAATTTTTGTTTGGGGCCAGTGCCATCACTCATATTCAGCATATAAGATTGGTATTCACTCTATATTGACTGTTGCATAAACATATATATCTGAAGGAAATTCTTAGAGAGTCACATCTCTAATAGGAAGGTCTATTCTACACAGCGTGGACATACTCTCTTTCCAGGTTATATCATTCATTGCAATCTCTTGTAATTGCTTGCTGCTGGGTAAAATAATTTTTGAAATTTCCTTTATATCAGCACTGTGAAAATCTATGTACGACCTTCACAATATTAATTAAACAAGCAACAACTCCTCTTGACTTTATAATTGCAGTGATATATTTCAGTATTGGTTGCTATTGGATATTGCCTCTAAATTGTTAGAAGTTGTCTCATTACAAAGAAACATTAAGATTGCACTTACAACAGTTTGGGTTTAAATTATTTGAAGAAATATATTAGGGACAAACCATCCTTAAACTCAGAAAAATTGCCAAAACATAAAGAGATATCTAGTTAGGATATTACAGTGGTATCAGAGCATGTTCCTCTGTAGTTGTGGATTCTAAGGGGAATTTGTAATCAGATTTATGAGACCAGAAGATGAGCAGAACATTACCTACCATAGACGTAGGGGAAGAACCCCAGATCCCCTTGGGTGGGAAGAAGAAGAAGTGGTTAGAGAAGAAGGGAAATGAGAGGTAGCACCATATATCATACCTAAGGGAAAAGGAACTATGGGGGAAGAAGATGATACCAGGATCAACATTGTTTTCAATATATTGAATGACTTGGCCAAGGGTCAAAAGGCCACGATGGACCTCATGGGCATGTTTGCTAAGAATTTGTTGGAGGGCACAATGAAGCAGAACCAAAATGGTGATGGGGGATCAAACAATGGAGAAGACATCCACTCATGCACTACCATGCAAAGCCACCCCCACTTGTACACCAAATCCCCCAGACCCACTATGCCTCAATTTTTGGGGAATGAGGTCATAGGTCCATTGATGGAGGTTGAGCAGGATGAGCCCTATAGGGAATATTTAAAGGAGTACAGGAGATTAGGAGATGATTTCCACTCAGTCGTGTCCTTCGTGGAGTTCTACAATATGAAGATCATAAACTGATCGAGAGGGCCCATGAGGGCCATGACAGACAATTTTGAGTTGCAACGTACCATTGGTAAAGTCACTATTCCCAACTTTGAAGAGGGCTCCAAATGCTCTGCTAGATCATGGGTGCAGAAGCTCGACACTTACTTCTAGTTGCACCAGATGATAGAGACAAATGCCATTAAATTGGCCACCTTGCACCTGGATGGCGAGGCCCATGAGTGGTGGTATCATGGGTTAGTCACCTTGGGACATGGTGGGGTTACCTCCTACCTAGACTTCACACAGAGAATCATTAAGAGATTTGACAGGAAGGACCCTCAACTTCACTTCAGAGAGTTGGCTCAACTCAAACAGACAAGTAGCCTAGAGGCCTATATATCTGAGTTTCAGAGGGTCGTTGTGATGGTGTCAGACATTTCATAAGGCCATTTGGTGATGTTGTTTGTTGAGGGGATAATGGATCCTCTACGGGGATGGTTCAAGGCATACAAGCCTACTTCTTTATAGGATGCAGTCAACAGGGCTCGAGACATGCAGGATGTTGTACCTAAAATCTCGTTTCCACCTAAACCCACTTTTACCCCAAAGACTAAGGAAACTAGACCACCTCAAAGAGATTGGGCCAGAAAGCCCAAATAGGATGAAGAGACCAAGAGAGAATTGAGGAAAAGGAAAATATGTTTCAGCTTTCAGGAGCCATGGGCACAAGGGCACAGATGCATTGGGAAGGATAGAATGGGCAAGGCCCATTACATTGAGGTATATGTTGACAGTGACAGTGATGAGGATGAGGAGGTGGAGCAGGCACAGGACTAGGGACATCTAGCATTAGGAGAGGAGTCTTCATAGGATGGGGCTAAGGACCTAGTCATGGCCTCGATGTAAGAATTTCTGAGGTATCATACCTTCATGGTCAGAGGTGTCCTACAGGGGAACACAGTGACAATATTGATTGATGGGGGAACATCCCATAACTTCATTGACGGTAACATGGTCGAGAGGAGAGGAATTCTGACAGAGGAATTCGATGGGTTCATAGTAGTCATACCAGGAGGCCACTAGATGATCTGCACCAAGTGGATTCCCAAGCTTACAATAACCATGGGAAACTACTCAATGATAGATGATTTCTTTGTGGTGGACATACCAGACACCAATGTAGTATTGGGTGTTCAATGGATTTACTCTATTGGGAGATACACTACTGATCAGAGGACCATGGAGATGGAGTTCATAGGCCCGAATGGAAAGAAAGTGGTCCTATGAGCCATGCACCAGTACTGACCGAAGATTGTATCATCGCACATCATGGAGGAAGTTATGAGGCATGGAGATATAGAGTGGGTTGTAGAGTGTTTTATTTATGACAAAGAACCACCTGACCATTTGCAACAGCTTCCAAAGGACTTATAGGTATTACTTCGCAAACATCATAAGATATTTAGTGACATTCCTCTTAGAATTCCACTTGATAGAGGTTTTGAGCATATCATAGAGCTAGAAGAGGGGGTCCAAGAAGTTATCACAAATCCATATCAACACCCTAAAGTTTACAAGGACAAGATTGAAAAAACCATTAAAGAGTTGTTGAAAATGGGTCACATCTGCCCTAGTTCCATCCCCTTTGCCTCTTACGTGGTCTTATTCAAGAAGATGGTACTCTACGGATGTGTATTGACTACAGGGCCCTAAACAAAAAGACAATCAAGAATCGGTACCCCATACCAAGAATTGATGAATTAATGGATGAGCTCAGGGGAGCCAAATTTATCTCAAAGATTGATCTTTAATCAGGGTATCATCATATCAAAGTACGAGAGAAGGATGTACCTAAAACAACCTTTATATGCCACTATGGGCATTATGAGTTTTTGGTCATGCCATTTGGGTTGACTAACGCCCCTGCCACTTTCTAGTCATGCATGAATCATGTGTTCAATAAGAAGCTGAGGAAGTTCTTATTGGTCTTCTTTGACGACATCCTCATATGCAACAAAACATGGGAAGACCATTTGCGACACCTGGGTGAAGTATTTGGTATTATAGAGAGTTAGCAATTGTATGCAAAGGAATCCAAGTGCGAATTTGGTATGACAGAGATGCTCTACTTGGGGCATGGGATTGGGAAGAATGGGGTACAGGTGCACCAAGAAAAGATTAGGGCGATCATTGAGTGGAGAACTCCTAGGAATGTGACATAACTAAAGAGATTCCTTGGTCTGTACACTTATTATAGGAAATTTTTAAGGGATTCTCACAGTTGAGAGCGCCATTGACCGATCTCACCAAAAAGGGGGATTTCGTTTCGATAGAGGAGGCCCAGGAGATATTTACGAAAATGAATCAAGTGATGAATTCATGCCCTATTTTAGCACTCCCTGATTTCACTCAGCCCTTTTTCTTGGAGTGTGATGCTTCGGGAATTGGGATAGGATCTATATTGATGCAAAACTGTCACTCCATAGCATTTGAGAGCCGCAAACTCTGAGAGTATGAGAAACATTACTCCATAAATGACAAATATATGTTGGCCATAATGCATGCTTTGACCAAGTTCCAACAGTACCTGGTGGGGAACAGGTTCAAGGTAAAGACCGATCATAATAGCCTTAGGTTTATCATGGAACAAAAGGAACTGAGCGAGAGGCAAAACAAATGGATCAGTAAAATCCAAGCCTGCAATTTTGAAATTGAGTATGTGAAAGGAAAAAATAATGTGGTTGTTGACACCCTATCCAGGATACCCACTCTCTCTCTCATGGATATTTCAGTGGAATAGAAGGCACTTCTATTGGTGGAATACTCCAAAAATAGGTTTTCTTGTGAGATACTTGATGGTCAAGTCTTCGATGAAAGGTACAGGGTTATTGAAAACATCATATATTATAAGGATCAGATCTATTTAGTACCAAAATCTTATTTGAAGGACAAAATTCTACATGCAACACATACTTCTCCTTTGGCAGGTCATCGAGGGTACTTGAATACTTATAAACAAATTTGAGAGAGATTCACTTGGAAGGGTCTCAAGATTGATGTATTGAAGTTTGTATGGGAATGCCAGATCTATCAGCAAAACAAGGTGGAACATACCCACCCAATAAGATTGCTCCAACCGCTTCCTATTCTTGAACAAAAATGGGAAAGCATTTCGATGGATTTTATCACAGGGATACCTCTGGTTCAGAGGAAAGATTGTATTTACGTGGTGGTTGACAGGCTTACTAAATTCTCCCATTTCTTCACCATTTCGTCCAAATACTCTGCAACGCAAGTAGCGGAATTGTTCTTCAGAGAAGTGTTTTGGCTGCATTAGCTGCCCAAGACAATTGTCAGTGATCGAGATAGCAGATTCATGGGGGGCTTCTGGAAGGAGTTGTTTAGACTCGTAGGGAGAGAATTAATGCCTAGTACCAGTTATCACCCTCAGACTGATGGGAAAACAAAAATTGTAAACAAGTTGCTCGAGGGATATTTGAGAAATTATGTATCGGGGCAACAAAAGGCATGGTTCAAATGGTTGCACTTGGGTGAACATCGTTATAACACCACTTATCACATGTCAATTAGGATGACACCTTTCAAAGATATGTATGGTTATGACTCCACCACTTTTGTGGATCGAGCATTTGGGGACAGTCGGGCACCCAAATCCAAAGATTGGATTCAGGAGAGTCAGAACATCTTGCGAACTCTCAAAGATAACCTGAAAATGGCAAAACATTAGCAGAAGACGTATGCCGATAAGCATAGAGTGGAGTGTAGTTTCGATGTGGGAGACTTGGTATACCTCCGCTTGCATCCATACAGTAAATCATCATTGAAAATGAACGGGGTAGAGAAATTGAAGCCCCAATTCTATGGTCCCTACATGATTTCGAGGTGAGTCGGGCAGGTAGCTTATGAGTTAGAGCTTCCATAAGGGTGTAATATACACAATGTCTTTCATGTTTCATGCCTAAAGAAGGCAGTGGGACAACATGTTGTCATTTCTACAGAACTGCGACCATTGGATGAGGAGGAGCAGTTGATTCTAATTCCAGAGGAGGTGTTGGATACCAGAGAGCAGAAATTAAGGAACAAGAGAATTAAAGAGTACCTGATCAAATGGAAAAACTTCCCTATCGAGGATGCTACTTGGGAAGGAGAGAAGATATTGTGACATCCTGGATTACAGTTGCTTGAGGACAAGCAATCTAAGGCGAGGAGGACTGTAATGTCCCCGTTGGCCTAGGAAGCATAAGGGATGGTTCTGCTAGCCTAAATTTGGTTCTCGTAGGCTAAGCCAGAGAAGTTACCTAGGGAACTCAACTTTTGCCTAGGAAATGACTTTATAAAGTGAAAAAGGGAAAACAAGGAACATGGGTCTTAGGAAAAATAAAGTCACTTAGAAATTATAAAGTGTGCAAGCATAAAGTGACTTTAAAAGAAAATTAAAAGTAAAGTGAGTGGGAAATAACTCAACGAAGAAATAAAAGAGGGGAAAAGAGAAGGTGCCCCTCATTCTTGTTTTTTCTCATTGAGAAAATAGATTTGGAGAGCTCTTAGAAAGTTTTCTAGGGTTTTCTTGGAAACCCTTGCTTTCATCTCTAGTTTCGGTGTTGCAACAATACACCCTAGTCAGATTCGAGGATGGGATCATCTTAGATTTCATCATTGGACTTATTGCTACTTATTTTCATCTCCTTGTAGTCGATTTCTGAGAGGGAGGCCGAATTTCCTTGTGTGGCGGCTGAGTTGGGAAGCATAGTGGTTGACTTGCTTCAAGGAGGCTAGTATCTCTGCATGGGGACTGAATATCCTCATCCTGAGCACATTCAACCATATTTGGGTGCATTTTCATGTTGGAGGACCTAGTTGTAGTGTGGTAAGTGCACCCCTCTTGTGGTTGTTGATATCTTTTGGAATCTGGGCAAGTTTGTTGTTGTGGTCGAGCCACACCATTTCTGGGTGTATCCTCCTCTGTATGGGTGTAGCAGACTTACATTGGTGGAGCGATTTGGGAGTGGGAGCTTGTGTGTATCAGTGCAAGCCCCTAACATCCATTGGGTGGCGTATGAACTCCAATCTGGGCGCATCTATGAACTTATACATAGAGAATATCATTGGTGATTGAAGTCTGATATTTATTTCAGAACGAAGAGAATTTCCTCTCATCTCTAAGTGGAGAAGCTTGTCATTATTCATGGGAAATCAACATTTCTTTTTGGGGCTAGTTCCATCACTCATATTCAACGTATAAGATTGGTATTCACTCTATATTTATGGTTGCATAAACATATATTTGTGAAGGCAATTCTTAGAGGGTCACATATCTAATAGACGGGTCTATTCCACACAGCGTGGACATACTCTCTCTCCAGGTTATATCTTTCATTGCACTCTCTTGTCATTGCTTACTGCTGTGTAAAACAATTGTTGAAAGTGCCTTTATATCAACACTGTGAAAATCTATGTACAACCTTCGCAATATTAATTAAACAAGCACAAACTCCTCTTGACTTTATATTTACAGTGATATATTTCAGTATTAGTTGCTATTGGATATTGCCTCGAAATTGTTAGAAGTTGTCTCATTACAAGGAAACATTAAAATTGCACTTACAACAGTTTGGGTTTAAACTATTTGAAGAAATATATTAAGAACAAACCATCCTTAAACTCATAAAAAATTCCAAAACAAAAAGAGATATCTAGTTGGGATATTACAATTGGACAGTTTGGACAAAGACAACATACTCATTATGCAACTCTTTTTTTAATTTGTGTATCATTTGGTTACCCTTAATACATGAAAAATACACTTGTTAACTTTAACTCCCCACAACTATGTGTATTTGAGGTATTGGATAATTGAGGTATTGGATAATTGGGAAAAAACCACACTGTCATGCCACGTCTATTTTAATTGCTGAAGCAAGTGCTTGTTAATTCTAACTCCCCACAACTATTTTTATTTTACATATCTTCTTAATCTAGTATGCTAATGCGCTGACATTTGGTTACATGTGTGCACATTCATGAAAATCGACATCATAGCATTGAAGAGCACAATTATTAAATGATATAAGTATTGGATTGCACAAAAAAAAATTACCAGCTCGAGTCCATGCCCACCATACCAATTATTAACATACCCAAATGAAGTGAACCGCCCCTGTGGAATGTAAAAGGCATCAATAGCATTGGATTGCACAATTTTTTTTACCATTCCTAGACCATGCCCTCCACACCGATTATTAACATACCCAGACGAAGCGAACTTCCCCTATGGAATGTAATAGGCATCTTGAAGGGAATATGGGGTGAACCAATGCATAAGTGGGGTACGACTACATTTAGAGTGGTAGCAGAGTTAGCGGTTTGAACCATCCAGACTTTGACGGGAAGAACAGGTGACGAGGAGGAGGCGCCTTCTTCCCCCATTGGATTGTGCAAGCTCTCTCAACCAACAGGCGAAGTTTTGGACGTAGTCTCACTGAGAGAAACAAGAAGGCAGAGCTGGATTCAAATCGAGGATGCTTGCATGAGCCCTACAACCCTGGTTCCATGTATGTAGTTTGGGTATTGGCTAAACATTTTATATTTTGGTTTTTGTTTTTGGAATTTTACGATGTAAATTTGGACAAAATGGTTATTTGTTGTTGTTTAAATTGTATTTATGAATGTATAAATGGAGATTCAGCGTGATGAAAAACTACTAGAGCACTATGATTATAAAAATGTATCTACTTAAATATGCAAATCCAACCATTCCCCATCAAATTTTGAACAAAATCAAACAAAAAAAATCACAAAAAAAATCCAACCATTCCTCATCAAATTTTGAACAAAATCAAACGAAAAAAATCACAAAAAAAACAAAAGATAAAATGTTTAGACTACAGTATTTTATAATATTACCTCCATTAGTGCACATTGCATGAACTTCGTCGCCATGGTGATGCCATCACATTGAACTTAACACCTGTAGAATTAACTGCATGATAATGAACATTTCAAGTATTTTTTTCTTCTCTTTCTTCACTTAGAATTAACTGCATGATAATGAACATTTCAAGTATTTTTTCTTTTCTTCTCTTTCTATGAGGTCATTTGTAGTTCTGCGAAGTGTGAATGCAACAACCGCTGAATCATGTTTGAAAATTGTTCCATTCTGTGCTAGATCGGTCATTAATAACATTTGAAAATTAACTTCTTTCGACCTGCCGAATTTCTTAGAGATGGTCAAAGAGATATAATTACTATTTTTTACTCTTGAGGCTATATTCAACCCCTAAATCATGATTGAGAACTATTATGATGTGACATTTTGGGAGATCGGTCATCTAATTAGAAGAGTACATTAAAATTTAGGAGGCGAACTTAGAGGAGACAAGCATGAAATAGATTTGTAAGGAAGGTCTGCAACATAATTAAATTAAAAGATTGGAACATATTATATGATATAACAATATCTATATGGGATTATATAGATAGCATATGTATATCATGTTATATACATATGCTATCTATCATTAACACTAGAGGTGATATAATATTATAATGTCCATACACATGTTTTTGTTATTCTAATCTGATTATGTTTTTAATTCATAAGCCTGCAACCACAAGAATTTGATAGTCATAAAAAATTTCATGACTTTTAAACTGGGTTTAAATTAAGATATAGGTCTTTCTTTACCATGCTTACATTACAATGGAATTTTTTTATAACCAACTTGCAATGGGTTTAAATTCTTCTTGATTGTGTCTAGTAAGTAACTAAGTAATTATGCTCATGGAATGCAATATACATCTGGTATGTACGGATATTAATATGTGTTGAGTCTTATGTTTTGCTACACGATGAAAATTCTATGGTTTATTGTTAAGCTTAAAAAAATTCAATTTAAATGGATATTATAAATTCTTGAAGATTTATAAACCATCTTGAGTACATAATTTTTAGGGAAGTTGATACCTGATTTAATGTCACCATCCATAAAATTAGTAATGCTTTCAAATAAATAATTAAATGCAAAAAAATGATTGTGCATGTGGTCCACAAAATGAAACTCATCAATCTTCTATAAATATGTATGTTCAATCATGGTAGATGCTTTTGCTCGTATGTAGAGATAATGCCAAGTGTACCAATTATTATTTTTGAACTACTTTAGTGTGTGACCAAGCATTTTTCTATGATACTACGATACTCGAAAGTTTTTCCCTAAGAAGGAATTGTTTGAGGGTTAACATAGTCGTTATTTGATTTCGTCAAGAAAAATCATAGAAAACAAGAAATCTTAACCTAATGTTGGTCAAATTACTTTATCTCAGAGCCCAAACAGACAAAATAGAAATTGATTTCTTAAATCCATGGATCTGGTTCAAAGACCTAATGGATATCTAACTAGGTTATTGTCTTTAGAAAACTATACTCTAGAGGGAGTTATTAAACTAGAAAGGTTTTTCCTGTGAGAAACATTCTGAGCATGTTCACCTTTCAAATAGAATTATATCATCATGAATTGCTTTAAGGTCTATTTATGCTCCCCTAGGTAGATTCTGTATTTTATAGTAATGAGTGTGTCTATGACTCATGTGCCAAGATTGACATAAATCTTCAGCGAGCTTGTGGTTATTCGAGATGTTGAGTAAGCTAATCACGTATTATACTTATAGAAGTTATATTATGATTCTTTTTTAAATATATTTTAAATTTTTTATCCAATTATGAATTTATTCAAAACTTTGAAAAGAAACTACGATGTTTAATTTTATGCATACCTAAAAATAAATTTGATAAATTTGATATACACATATTATGTAATAGAAAATAAATTTAACACACACATATTATGCAATATAAAATAAATTTAATATATAACCCTTGTCATACAATTTTCAAAATGTCAATTTTTTTTGGTTGTTGTGGGTTCTCTCATTGCAAATGTGTTGTTACATTCACAACAACCTCTATGGAATCTCTTTTATTGTACTTATTGTTATTGTACTTATTGTACTTATTGGAATCTCTTTTATTGTACTTGATGTTATTTTTGTTTTTGTTTGGTAATAACAGGTTGAAGGAGCAACTTCATTGAATGGTAAGAATGAGCTCATATTTTTTTTTGTATGGGGATGCAACGAAAGCTTGATGGCATTTACCCTCTATACTCATATAAAATTATTTCAATGTCTAATAGCTATCTCAATACAATATTTTTTCTAAGTAGAAATATATTGCAATTCTGGATAATTATAATTATAAAAGTAAATATTAGATGAATAATTTTAAATCAATTAAATTATAAAGTAGTTTATGTTTCAAACTTTATAAACCAATTAAGAAGAGTTGTGTTGAAATCTTTTAAAAGAGTCTAGTTAAAATTGTGTTGATTTTATATAAATATATATTTAGTTTATTATTTTGAAGGCTCTACCACCGATAATTTGTTGGGGCATTTGGATAGCAAGAAATTCAAAAAATTTCAGGAATCAAGATATTCTAAGGGAATCGATAGCATCCCAAGGCTTAGATATATAGGATCACTACCCTTAGGAAAAGGAAAGTCAGAAAACAAAATAGCATTGAGAACATAAAAAGCAGACAGTCACAAGCCATGGACCTTTTTGGATGGAGCATCCCAAAATAGAAATCAGTTATGTGGGGGGGGAGCAGATGTGATTCTACACATTTCTAGCAAAATGAGGTTCAAGATAAAAATGGGCCTTGGCTCAGGATCCAATAATTTTGCAAAACTGATGGCCTTGAAACTGCTTCTACTCTTTGCCAAAAAAAAACTAGTCACTTCTCTTCAGATATTTTTGGATTCCAAATTAGTAGTCAGATGGGTATAAAACCATGCCAGATGTCAAAATATTCTATTGAGACCCATTCTCGAGGAAGTGAAAATCATGTTAAACACTTTTGTTGATTTTGAAATTCACCATGTTTACAGGGAAAAGAATGAAGAGGTGGATCAACTATCCAAAGAAGGACTCAACTTGGCTCCTGGCAATGGATGATCAAAGAAGAAGACAATGAAACCTTTTTTTATTTCTACCATCAGCCCTTTATGGATCCCCCTCTACACTAGGATTCTCGGCTAAGACTGAGGGGTTTTTTGCAATGACAATATTGTTTGGAACTCCTTGATAAGAGACCTTTTGACCAGGATATATGCTCTTGGCTCTGTTGCAGGGTTTTTTTCAAAGACTACACTTTAAGGAGCTCCTCGACATGAGACACTATGACCATGATGTATACTTTGTCTCTAATACAGGGAACTTTGTGGATCATGCTTATGTTATGCGAAAAATGGAAGATGGCCCAAAGCCTATTTTGGTAAAACTTATGGCCTCAAGCATGCATTGTAATCAGAAAATTACAAATCCTTTCTCTATTTGTTGGAGAACAGACATATGCACAAGCCATTCCTTGGATCCTATCAAAATGCACATTTTAAGGTGCATATGTAGAATGTAATTTTCTTTTTTTATTGAAATACAATTACATTTTTTTTCGAGGGAAATATATAGTCTATGATGGATATGGATATTGTGACTATAGGTTAATAGAGTTGGCGATCCTTGATTGGATACTTTGGGAAAGAATGTCGCTGGAGAATGTATTGCTACTTAAAAATAGTTGGACAAGCTTTTCAGATGGCCTAAGTGCAAAATATTTCATCTCATGCGCCATTGTTCTTCTTCAACTACAGCGATAGAAAAATGCACAATGCTTTTGAAGCAACAAACTATGGACACATCAATATCACTTCTGAAGAAGCAAGCTATGGACACATCAATATCGACCCATGGACTGCATAAGGTTTAGAGAAGACCCAATTTTCGGCAAAGGTGAGCATATGTTGGCCGTTAGGCTACCTATCTTTTGTTTATTTGGTAGTTTGTCCCATGTCCAAAATTTCTATTAGGAATCAATTGCATTGTTTTTTTTAATTGTTCTTAATTGTTTTTTGTGAAGTATTAAGGTTAGTGTTCTTCACATTCTCCCATTCTCAAAAAAGGTAGAGACAAAGGTATCTAAAGAAGCGGTTGCATTTGATCAAGTTTACCTAGCCTAAGCACCACTGTCACACGGCAAAGAACATGTTACATAATCCAAGCCATTCATATCAACATGCCAAAAGTGCTTCTCATAAAAAAAACTAGAAACTAGTAATGATATTCATAAAAAGATTAGGAATTGATTATTAATATCAATAAAATCAAGATAGTAAAAATTAAAGATAATAAAACAATTTATATTCCAATTTTAAATTTTATATGATAATAAGTAAAGAGCTACTATCTTACAAATATTAATACAAGAAAGCTTTTTTTTAACAATTTAGTTTTCTTAGTTAATTTTTATTACTATGAAATTTTGAAATTTTGATTGCAGAATGTATCATTGGAATAAAATTGATCAAATCTTAAAAAGTTCACAACCTATAATTTTAAACTTTAAAAATCAAACACTCTTTACCCATTATCTTGATTGAAGTTTTGTAACACCCTATTTCCCCCAATTGGTAATTAATCATAAAATAGGAATTAACATGCTAATGCATGAGGACAATGTAAATGTATTATTGTTTGAGTTGCCAATAACTGACTGTGGGGGTGAATCCTTGAAAGTACTGGCCATGATATCACTAGAGGAAGAATGTGAAAACTATACA
>SNQJ01S0010497.1:95318-111396 GCA_010110895.2 Picea sitchensis
GTGACCTTTGGTTGCATGGCCAAGGGAAAGGGGGTCTCATCACGAGCCAGCCTTATCATCTCTGTGAAAGTACTCGTGGGTAACACTGTCAACTCTGGTCACCACGCCAAGGCAGTGTCCTCTAGTTAGACCTTGAAATAAAAGAAAGAAAAAGTAATAAAGAAAAGAAAGAATAAAGGCAATAAATGGCTTGGAAAGAATTGCATCCATGATAGGTACAGCTCGCCTCCTATCAAGGCACCCATGGATAATATCACCCCTATCTTCCACTATGTCTGGACATCCTTTGACCACACCACCTCGTGTTACATGGCTTGGATCATATCCTTTGGGAACTTTTCTTTTCTTATGGATGCTGGCCCAATAGGGCATTTTGTCTTTTTCTCCAGCTTTGTATAGTAGGTCATTGTAATGTCTTTGAGAAATTAGATGATATGCTAGGGGTTTTATGCATGCATTTGATATAAATTAATGATGAAATATGATTGAAATTGCTATGATCTCGAGGACTAATGAGCCCATGGAGGGCGAAGTTTTTGATGTGCAGGACCATGCCCGATGGACAGGTACCAAGTGGACCAATACACATGGGGAGATGATTAGTTCGGACCTCCATGGGGCTGAAGAGCCGATCAGATGGTTGCTAGGACCTCATCAGGGGCAGAGACAGGAAAATGAGTGGTCGAGCCTTTGCACGAGAGAAGAAGAAGGACATTTTCATCCAGGACACCTTGGTTGAGCCTAACCCTTGGGGGTTGACCCACTACAGGTGGAACGTGTCCCTCTGTTGACCCAAGACGTCCTCTAGAGGCCCTTGACGACACCTCCAACGCATGGCAGTTTGATAGGGTAGTTTGGCACGTGTGGCAGAGTTTGGAGGCCCAGAGAGGGCCAATGTTTGTCATCTAGTGCTGTGATTTTCCCTAAATAGGGCCAACGTCTCCCTCAAAGGGGACAAACATCTTGCTCATTGCTCATTTAGGGTTTTCTTTTAACAGTTTAATGTAAAATAGTATGATTTTTAGTTATTAGCCTTGTCGGTTGTTTTAATGACCTAATTTTAATTAAAGGTCATTGGATGATATAAATTGAGGATGTTTTCCCTCATTTTTACATAACACAATTCACTCACACTTGTGAGGTCTGATTTTTACACCCTTCTTGGGTATATTTGTTGTCTAAGTGAGGCGCACTTGCTATTGGAAGGATATATTTGGCATTTTGTGGCATTTCTCTCAAGGAAGGTTTACAACTAGGGTTTGCTTATGCTTCTCTTCATGATATGTAAGTGAATTTTCTTGCAAAACTTCTTAATTGAATGGTTGTAGGTGTAATTTCTTGCATTTTCTTATTAAATTGTTGATTTAAAACCCTAGGTAACAAGAACACAAGTAGGTCATTGTTACATGTCCCCTTAGAGAGAGATTTTTTCAACCATTGAAGAAGAGGGATTGAGCCTAGCCTTTGCTACACTCATCTTGCTTATTCCCTTAAGCTAGCGTTGAAGTTTATAGGTTGAAAGAGGGTGACGTCCTAGGCCTAGGTTATCTACACCTAGGGCCTTCATCTTCTAGGGTTTGAAAGCCTTGTCCTTACAACACTTTCTCCCTTAGAATTATTCTTTATGTTAGCCTCTTNAAGGTTTACAACTAGGGTTTGCTTATGCTTCTCTTCATGATATGTAAGTGAATTTTCTTGCAAAACTTCTTAATTGAATGGTTGTAGGTGTAATTTCTTGCATTTTCTTATTAAATTGTTGATTTAAAACCCTAGGTAACAAGAACACAAGTAGGTCATTGTTACATGTCCCCTTAGAGAGAGATTTTTTCAACCATTGAAGAAGAGGGATTGAGCCTAGCCTTTGCTACACTCATCTTGCTTATTCCCTTAAGCTAGCGTTGAAGTTTATAGGTTGAAAGAGGGTGACGTCCTAGGCCTAGGTTATCTACACCTAGGGCCTTCATCTTCTAGGGTTTGAAAGCCTTGTCCTTACAACACTTTCTCCCTTAGAATTATTCTTTATGTTAGCCTCTTTGCCAAGTTGACCTAAAGAAGGAGGAAAGAGCACGAGGCCTTGCTTAAGCAACACCGGAGTGAGCCTCTTTCCCCTAGGGTTTTGATTCTAGGGCCCTATCTTTGCAGCACCATAGAACCCTACCTTCTAGTCTTTAAGTCATCATCCTTTCAAAACCTTGTGCTCTTTTCTTACTTGACTCCATATACCCTAAGGCACTGATATTTGACCTCCAACGTTGAAGTCTTAGTGTACAAAAAATTTCTCAAAACCTTAAATTTTGAAACCCTAACTAACAAACTAACTTAATTAGGGATGACGTCATAGTTGGTTATTTCATCTTGACATAGAAAAAGCTGAATATAAGCAATTAAGTGATGATTTGAAGCATTTATTGATCAAATTCTTGATTGGATACATTGTAGGCTTGATCATCTTGATAGATATTGATGAATTGATGCTTATTCATAGTTAATTAACAAAATGTTGACTTCATTTTATATCTATTGCAGTACATTGTTTATTGAATAATATCAGATAGTCATTGAAGTACTAACCTGATGCAGGAGCATTGCCCACGATAAGCGAGCCAGCATGGAAGGCAATGACAGCTGGACAAGCCAACAGAATGTTTTTGAATTTTCATTCAAGAGGATGCGCCAATGTATAAATGCACCATTTATGAAAGCACCTTTTGTATGTTGTATCAGACCTCGAGCCATACGCTCTTGTCTGAAGTAGATTAAGAGGAATTTAATAGATTTAATGCAGGTAGATAGGATTTATTTCTAGATTAGACAGTTTCAGATTTCGAGAGGGAAAATGGATATAGACACCCTCATTGTTGTATTGTAACATTAGCAATTAGCAGCACTCAAGAGAGAAGAGAAAGCAAAGAAATATGTGAAGAACACCCATGTACAGATGTTGTTGAATTAATAGAATGAAATTCTAATTCAATTTCATGGCTGGTGTTGTTTCTCTGTGTTGATGTTGTGCTCATGAATGTTTGTTCTTGTTATGCATTTGCTTTGTATATGTTGTGCATGTGATTTCAGGGGTTAAACTGAAGTCTGACTGAGAAGAGAATAAGTTTCAATTGTTTCTCTATCTGAGCCAGGAGATTCCTGCAAGGAGTGCAGTCGAATTCATCCACAAGGAGTGCGTCGATGAAGGCTCAGTAGCTGAACCTTTCGATTTTATTTGCCTAGGAGTTGATTTGGGTTATTGAGGTCCTGCAAGGAGTGTGCAGGTTGGATAAGAGGAAGTCCCAGCTATTAGTTTGAGCAAAGGAGTTAGACAACTGATGCTGCAGAGAGTGCGCAGAGTTTGAAAGATTCAACACTTGGAAAGCGTTGAAGGCTGAGCGCAAGCAGGGCACGCAAGCTCAAGAGGGATAGTTCCTTCGTGGTATTGTTGAAAGAGAGCCTAGGGGATTTGGGTCGAGGAAGGTTTGAGAAGGAATTACAAATACAAGAGTTGGAGAACAAGTTCTAAGAAAGAACCTGCAGTTTCTCAAGAAATCCTCAAAGGGGAAGAATCAACGGTCAGGGATTGCAGAAGAAATCAGCGAAATCCCATCAATTGTCAGATCTCTGGAAATTTGCGCAGGGGTTAAGTCCCCAGATTAGAGGAAGAACCCGAGGAGTCATTGGGACATCAAGGTCATCGGGATTTCCGTAGACAAGAGGATCAAGCATATTGAAATCACGACCCATGATTTCCCGAGAGGATCGGAACCATTGATCGCAGCAAGGACACTTGGCGTGAGATATCGAGGAGTCGGGTTTAGAAATTCGGTGTTCTTTCTCACAAAGGAATCGCTAAAATAGGAATCGCGATTTCATGATCCCCGATAAGCAGAGAAAGGAGTGGTGACGTGGAGGAGAGAGACCGCAGGTGTATCGGGGTTCGACATCTCGGAGTTTTCGGGAGCGTAGGTTCTACGCATATCAAAACTGTGAAGTCCAAAACTCCGATGGGGAGCAGGTCATAGTCTCGTGGAACGATAGGCCATATGCGGAAGGGGCTAACCTGAAGGAGCTTGGGAGAGAGAGAGAGGCACCATCACGAATCGGGGTTCAGAGGTTCGTGGTGCCAGCGAAACGCGACATCGCATATGCCGATTTCCCGATAGGGAAATCCTCGATAGGAATGAAGAAGTATCATCATTGAGACCCATCGGTTTTCGGGGTTTTGTGTAGCACGAGGAACGTGCCCATGAGTTTCACAATAACGTGAAACCCGATTTCTCGATAAGGCAAAAAGGGGAGATCGCTGAGAGAGAATTCTGTGGGTATTGAGAGGTCCCGATAAGGGATTTTGAAGAGTACTTTAGCTCTTTGGGCTAGTGGAGAAGAAGGTCCTGGTAGTAGCAGGCGTGCCGGGTGGTGCGTGCTGCATCAGAGTGGTATTAGAGTGGTTATATCTTTTGCTTTCTGTAGCAGAAGAGAAGGAGTAAATTCACCATGCCACCGAGAAGAGAAAGACAGTCACCTGATCTAGAAGACAGTGAGGTGAGGAGAAGAGGTAGGCCGATAGGAAATCCAGAAATGGAAAAACAAATGCGAGATCTTTGAGAAAGACTCAAGGAGATGGAGACAGCTCAGAGACGCGGAGTTGGTGCAGGGTATCTTAGTGATTTCGAAGTTGAAGAGGAAGATGGACATGAAGAGGAGGTCACAGCAGAAGACGCATCAACCGAACGGTTGATCAAAGCTATCGCCCGAATGAGTTCAAAGACAAAAATGGACATTCCAGTCTATGAAGGAAGTCTGGATGCAGAAGAGCTGTTAAATTGGATTAGGGCTCTTGACACCTACTTCGACTATGAAGACATCGAAGAGGATAAAAAGGTAAGGCATGCTGTCACAAAATTAAAGGGACACGCAGCATTATGGTGGGATGAACTTCAAGAAGATAGGCGTTCCAAAGGCAAGCAAAAGATCAAAAACTGGGATCGAATGATTGCAAAGATGAAGGCAAAATTCATCCCAAGGGATTATCAGATCACACTGTTCAAGAGAATGCAGAACCTGAGACAAAAATTAATGACAGTGAAGGAGTATACAGAGGAATTTTACAAGCTCAATATCATAGCAGTTTATCGGGAGAGCGATGATGAAAAAGTTGCCAGGTATATGAATGGCCTGAGGTATGAAATACAGGATGAATTAAGTATGGCAACCATCTGAACAGTGGAGGATGCTTACCAAATGGCTCTGAAAGCCGAAGAAAAGTTGAGCCGTAAGAAAGGTCAGCGAGGGCGAGGTAGGAGTCAGCCCAGAGGCAAGATAGTTGCCCAGGAGAAATACCAAAAGCCCAAGGAGGAATGGAAGAAACCTCAGGGTAAGATTGAAAGGGTTGGAACCTCACAACGAGGACAACAATATATTGAACAGAGAGGACAACATACAGAGAAAAAGGGAGATTATGCTGATGCAAACACATTTCCTCATACCAGAGGAAGAGGAAGAGGCAGAGGTGGAGTAATCACATGTTTCACATGTCGGAAAAATGGGCACAAGTCATTCGAGTGTCCAGAGAAAAAGGACATTGGAGAAGCTCACATCACTGAAGCGCAGAGGTGCGATGTTGAGAACGAAGACACTGAAGGTAGAAGGTCGCTTGGAATGCATAAAGTCCTTTTGACACCCGAGAAGGGGGTGGAAGATTCAGTCCAAAGGACCAAACTGTTCAGAACAGCTTTCAAGACCAAGGACAGGGTATGCAAGGTTATCGTAGACAGTGGTAGCATGGATAAACTCGTTTCGACCGAGATGGTAGAGAAGTTGGAACTGGAGACGACTGATCATCCCAGTCCATATAGAGTTTCGTGGCTACAGAAAGGACACCAGGTGAGTGTTACTAAACAGTGCTTGGTTGAATTTAAGATAGGTGGGTATAATGATAAGATTTTGTGTGATGTTATTCCCATGGATGTATGTCATTTATTGCTGGGTAGACCGTGGAAATATGACAAAAATGTGGTTCATGATGGGAGAATGAACACATATACCCTGGAGAAAAATGGGAGAACCCATATGTTACTTCCAATGAAGGATTAGGAGGTAAAGCCGAAAGTAAACAGCAAAATACTTCTCATGAGTGGGAAGGAGCTTCTTACAGAGATGGAGAAGAAGGAAGATCCACAATTCTTTGTTGTCAGAAAGCCGAGGATTGTTCTGACTAGCACCAGAGTGGATGATTTACCAGAGGAAGTTCAGGAACTGCTGGAAGAGTTCGCTGATATAGTGGTGGATGAATTACCTCATTCGTTGCCACCGATAAGGAGCATAAGCCATCACATAGACCTCATACCAGGAGCCAGTTTACTGAACAAAGCAGTGTACAGATTGACACCACAAGAAAATGAGGAGGTCAAGAAGTAGGTCCAGGAGTTGTTGGACAAAGGATTGGTCAGAGAAATCCTGAGTCTGTGCATTGTTCCGACCGTGCTTAGTCCGAAGAAAGATGGAGGTTGGAGAATGTGCACCGACTCCAGAGCGATCAACAAAATTACCACCAGGTACAGATTTCCACTGTCGAGAATGGATGATCTAATGGATTGCCTAAGCGGGGAAAAATATTTTTCAAAGATTGATCTGAAGAGCGGGTATCACCAGATTCACATGAGGGAAGGTGATGAATGGAAGACAGCATTCAAGACAAATGAAGGTTTGTACGAATGGCTGGTCATGCCGTTTGGTTTGACAAATTCACCTAGCACATTCATGAGATTGATGAATGAAGTCCTGAAGGAGTTCATCGGGGAATTTGTTGTCATATATATGGATGATATACTGGTCTTTAGTAAAACAAAGGCTGAACATTTGAAACATTTGGCCATTGTGATGAGAAAGCTACAGCAGGAGAAGTTGTTGATCAATATAAAGAAGTCCTCATTCATGAAGACAGAGCTCATTTACTTGGGGTTCATCATTTCAGCGAATGAATTAAAAATGGATCCAAGCAAGGTGGAAGTGATTAAAAATTGGCCATTACCGAGAAATATTTTTGAGGTGAGAAGTTTCCATGGTTTGGCTAGTTTCTACCAAAAGTTCATTAGGAATTTCAATGGAATTAGCACAACGATGATGGATACAGTAAAGAAGCGGCATAAGTCTTTTCATTGGACGACAGAGGCTGAAAAGAGCTTCAATCTGTTGAAGCGGAAGATCATAGAAAGACCAGTGTTGGTGTTGCCTAATTTCAAGAAGACGTTTCAGGTGAAGTGTGATGCAAGCGGATACGCCATAGGAGTGGTCTTGAGTCAAGAAGACAAACCAGTTGCCTATTTCAATGAGAAATTGGATGAATCAAAACTGAAGTACTCCACGTATGATAAGGAGTTTTATGCTATCATACAGGCATTGAAGAAGTGGAGGCACTATTTAATTCCAAAAGAATTTGTTCTGTATAGTGATAATCATGCATTGCAGTTTGTGAGTCAACAAGAGAAGTTGAATCAGAAACATGCAAAATGGGTAGAGTATATGCAGAATTTTACATTTGTAATTAAAGACATTTCAGGGACTGCTAACAAAGTGGTTGATGCTTTGAGCAGGAAATGTTTGTTGCTGCAGGAGTTCCGAGTCAAAACATTGGGCTTTGAAAATCTCAGGGACATGTATGCAGGAGATGCAGATTTTGGAGAAGTGTATGAAGCAGTTGAGAATCCAGTTCTCAGAGATCGGAGTCCTTGGATAAAATATATGATCCAGGAAGGATTTCTATTCAGAGGCAATCAAATGTGCATTCCGAATTGCTCCATGAGGGAGAACTTGTTAAAAGAAAAGCACAGTGGAGGCTTGGCAGGAAATTTTGGCCAAGACAAGACCTTTGCGAAGCTGAGAGAATCATATTTTTGGCCGGGGATGCGTTCAGAAGTCAATCGATTTGTTGACAGATGTTGGATTTGTCAGTATTCGAAGGGGAGAAAGCAGAATGCAGGGCTTTATCAGCCATTTCCCATACCGGGGAGGCCATGGGAGGCGATTAGCATGGATTTTGTATTGGGTTTGCCGAGGACGCAAAGAGGTGTTGATTCCGTCTTTGTAGTAGTAGACATGTTTTCAAAGATGGCACATTTCATTCCATGCGAGAAGACCAGCGATGCGACGCATATCGCAAATCTATTTTTCAAAGAGATTGTTAGACTTCATGGATTCCCGAGAAGCATAGTTTCGGACAGGGATACTAAATTCATAAGGCATTTTTGGAGGACGCTATGGAAGAAGCTAGGAACTAACTTGGTGTTTATTTCAACTTACCATCCACAGATAGATGGACAAAGGGAAGTGGTCAACAAGAGTCTGGGAGACTTGTTGAGAAGCCTGGTGACAGAGCACCACAGCAGTTGGGACAACGTATTGCCACAGGTAGAATTCGTGTACAACGATTCAGTGAACAGGAGCATAGGTAAAAGTCCATTTGAAATTGTATATGGCAGGCAACCGAGAGGAGTATCTAAACTGTGGGATTCAGAACATACTTCTACTAGCAGTGCAAGCGCTGAAGAATTCGCTGAGGTGATGAAGGAACTTCACCGCAGGGTGAAGCAACGACTGACATAATCAAACCAGGAGTACAAACACAGAGCGGATCAACATCGAAGACAACTTCAATTTGAAGTTGGTGATCTAGTTCTGGCACATCTAAGGAAGGAAAGGTTCCCAAAGGGAACATACAACAAGCTAAAGATGAAGAAAATTGGGCCATGCAGAGTCCTGAAGAAACTGGGCGAAAATGCTTATGAGATTGAATTGTCGGATGACATCGAAATATCTCCGACATTCAATGTCTCAGAATTATATCCATATAAAGTTGAGGAAGCAGGAGCTGGAAATGATGAGTAGCCATAAGTCCAGTGGCGGAAGCAGATGTCGATTGCAGAGAAGCCGCAGATGGAGCGTATACTGGACAAGCGAGTAGGTAAAAAGACCAGGAGGAAAGAATACTATGAGTGTAACCTGGTCAAATGGAAGAATCACCCAGTCGAGGATGCCAGCTGGGAGATAGAAGTAGCGATTCAAAGGCATGGACAGACCGTGCAGGAGCTCATGGACAGGTGCCCATGAAATCTTTCAAGCCGAGGAGTATGATGCAGGAGCATCGCCCATGACAAGCAAGCCAGCATGGAAGGCAATGAACAGCTGGACAAGCCAGCAGAAAGTTTTTGAATTTTCATTCAAGAGGATGTGCCAATGTATAAATGCACCATTTATGAAAGCACCTTTTGTATTTTGTATCAGACCTCAAGCCATACGCTCTTGTCTGAAGTAGATTAAGAGGCATTTAATAGATTTAATGCAGATAGATAGGATTTATTTCTAGATTAGATAGTTTCAGATTTCGAGAGGGAAAATGGATATAGACACCCTCATTGTTGTATTGTAACATTAGCAATTAGCAGCACTCAGGAGAGAAGAGCAAGCAGAGAAATCTGTGAAGAACACCCATGTACAGATGTTGTTGAATTAATAGAATGAAATTCTGATTCAATTTCATGGCTGGTGTTGTTTCTCTGTGTTGATGTTGTGCTCATGAATGTTTGTTCTTGTTATGCATTTTCTTTGTATATGTTGTGCATGTGATTTCAGGGGTTAAACTGAAGTCTGAGTGAGAAGAGAATAAGTTTCAATTGTTTCTCTATCTGAGCCAGGAGATTCCTGCAAGGAGTGCAGTTGAATTCATCCACAAGGAGTGCGTCGATGAAGGCTCAGTAGCTGAACCTTTTGATTTTATTTGCCCAGGAGTTGATTTGGGTTATTGAGGTCCTACAAGGAGAGTGCAGGCTGGATAAGAGGAAGTATCAGCTGTTAGTCTGAGCAAAGGAGTTAGACAACTGCTGCTGCAGAGAGTGCGCAGAGTCTAAAAGATTCAACACTTGGAAAGCGTTGAAGGCTGAGCGCAAGCAGGGCGCACAAGATCAAGAGGGATAGTTCCTTCATGGTATTGTTGAAAGAGAGCCCAGGGGATTTGGGTCGAGGAAGGTTTGACAAGGAAGTAAAAATACAGGAGTTGGAGAAAAAGTTCTGAGAAAGAACCTGCAGTTTCTCAAGAAATCCTCAAAGGGGAAGAATCAACGGTCAGGGCTCGCAGAAGAAATCAGCGAAATCCCGTCAGCCGTCAGATCTCTGGAAAGTTGCGCAGGGGTTAAGTCCCCAGATTAGAGGAAGAACCCGAGGAGTCATCGGGACATCAAGGTCATCAGGATTTCCGTAGACAAGAGGATCAATCATATTGAAATTGCGACCCACGATTTCCCGAGAGGATCGGAACCGTTGATCGCAGAAAGGACACGTGGCGTGAGATCCCGAGGAGTCGGGTTCGGAAATTTGGGGTTCTTTCTCACAAAGGAATCACTGAAATAGGAATCACGATTTCGCGATCCCCGATAAGCGGAGAAAGGAGCGGTGACATGGAGGAGAGAGACCGCACGTGTATTGGGTTTCGACATCTCGGAATTTTTGGGAGTGTAGGTTCTACGCATATCAAAATCGCGAAGTCTAAAACTCTGACGGGGAGCAGGTCGTAGTCTTGTGGAATGATAGACCATATGCGGAAAGGGCTAACTTGAAAGATATTGGGAGAGAGAGAGAGGCACCATCGCGAATCAGGGTTCGGAGGTTCGTGGTGCCAGCGAAACGCGACATCGCATATACCGATTTCCCGATAGGGAAATCCCCAAAAGGAACGAAGAAGTATCGGCATTGAGACCCATCGGTTTTCGAGGTTTTGTGTAGCACAAGGAACGTGCCCATGAGTTTCGCAATAACGTGAAACCCAATTTCCCGATAAGGCAAAAAGGGGAGACCGCTGAGAGAGAATTCTTTGGGTATTAAGAGGTCTCGATAAGGGATTTTGAAGAGTACTTTAGCTCTTCGGGCCAGTGGAGAAGAAGGTCCTGGTAGTAGCAGGCGTGTCGAGTGGTGTGTGTTGTGTCATAACCCTTTGAGTTATATCCTGCATATATATATTGTGTTGCTATTGTCTTGTTCCGAGCAGGTGTTTTCAACTGGGCATACACTTCATTATTGGTTGTTTAGTCGGGCTATTTGACTTAGGTGGTAACCTGTGAGGAGGAAACTTTAACCTTGCTTTATATCTTATCCTCTTCAAAGCCCCAGGTTTCCAGGGACGTCTCCCCTGGGATAACCTCCCTAAACAGAAAGATCCTCCCCATTGAGGTGTCATTGGGTGGGGAAGGTTCCTGTTAGGCCAGTTTGATCTCTATCCTTTAGCCTATGACCGAAACTACAAACTAAGCGATAACAGTACCCATATAAAATGTCAAGATAATTATAATACATATTTAGTGAAAAGTTTTCAACATAGGATGATAGGACAATTGGGTATTCCAATAGAGCAAACAGCCATGATACATAATGACAATACATGTGATGCTTATAAAATTGAAAAAAACAAATGTCCTTATCATGCTTTATTTTTAATATTAAATCGTGATTGGTTTTCAGGAAGGAGGTGGGAAATCATCAAATTTAATGCTTTATAATTATAATGATATCTTTTGGTGGAAACATTGGAAACAAATTTTCTCACACTGATTTTCAACACTTTTTGACTAATGAGCAATTTTTGTTTACAAAATTTCTAAAAGTTATTGTGTAGATATTCTTGAGACATGCGTATCTTTATTATAAAATAAAATATAAAGACATGTTTCAACGGAAACATCCGAAAGCAATTTTCTGAGAAAGGAGCATTACAGGCCCATTGACTACATGTTTATATGATGTGAAATAAAGATATGTTTATTGCCTATCTTTATTATAAAATAATATAAAGAAATTTTCTCAAAAAAGTCCAACACTTATTGAGATTAGACACCTTTCTAATCTTTGAAATTAGACGCCTTTCTAATCTATTTGAAATCAGATGGCTTATTGACTAATAAGCGATGTGAGATTAGATGCCTATCTAATATGTTTGAAATTTTCGCAAGTTGTGTCGTCCGCACTGACCAAGATGATTATGCTTCAAGCTATAGATATCTCTGTAAATGGGTTAATTGGTTACATTTCAAGTGCACTAGGAAGTTGCGTTGAAGTAGAATACTTGAATCTTTCCTACAATGCCCTTGATGGTCCAATTCCAATTTTTCTTAGTGAACTTCGGAGTATGAAAGAAATGGATTTCTCTTCCAACAATTTGTCAGGTAGAATACCCAAGTTGTTGGAAAATCTCAAAATGCTTTGCCACTTGAATTTTTCATTTAACAAGTTGTCAGGAGAAGTCCCTAGAGGTGGAGTTTTCAAAGAGCTTGGTGCTACAGCATTTTTGGGAAATCTTGGTTTTTGTGGACCTTGGGTAGGTTTGTCACCATGTTCTACACACAAACATAAAAATATTTTGAATTTGAAAAGAGTTATTATACCTATTGTTGAAGTGGCATCCACTGTTGTATTGTGTTTGTTTATGGGAATCTTGTGGAGACAAAATTGTAAGAGACATACTCTTACAGAGGTTGAGGCATCCTTAAATGCGAGGCACTGAAGAATTTCCTATGCAGAGCTCATCACTACAACAAATGACTTTAGTGATGCCAACTTGTTAGGAGTTGGTAGTTTTGGGAAAGTGTACAAAGTGGTTCTCAGTGATGGCACAATGATCGTTGTCAAGCTTCTTAATTTGGAAAATGAAGGGGCTCACGAGAGTTTTCACAGGGAGTGCAAAGTTTTGGGCAGAGTTAGACACCGAAATTTGATTAGAATAATAACCTCTTATTCAGACCTCCAAATAAAATCTTTAATATTTCCATTAATGCTAAATGGAAGATGATGCAGGAGCATCACCAACTCATCAAGCGAGCCAGTGTGGAGAGGAAGATAGCTAGATAAGCCAACGCAAATTTTGAAATTTGCTTGGAAACTGTTGCGCAAATCTTAAATGAGTCATTTAAGAGATGGCACACTTGTATATTGTAATGGACCTTGAGCGGATAAGCTATCATCCTTTAGGTAGATAGTCGACATTTAATAGATTTAATGAAGTTAGATAGAAATTTAATTCTAGATTTGATAGCTAGAGTTTGAGAGGGAAAACGGATATAGACACCCTCCTTTGTACATTGTAACATTATTCTGGAGAGAGCATTAAGAAGAAGAGAGCAAGCAGAGAGCAGTGTAAAGAACACCCATGTACATATATTGAATTAATAGAAGAAATCTTTGATTCAAGTTCATGGTTTTGTGTTATCTCTCTGTGTATTGATGTTATGCTCATGAATGTTTATTTCCTGTCATGCATTTTCTTTTATATGATGTGTATGTGATTTCATGGTTGAATTGAAGTCTGAGGGGTTGAAAGGATGAGTTTCAATTGTTTCTCTAATTGAGCCAGAGAATTCCTGCAAGGAGTGCAGTCGAATTGTCCGCAAGGAGTGCATTGACAGAAGGGTTCAATTAGAGATAACATTTGTTCTCATTTCTTTGAGGGTGCAGTTAGGCACAGTGTTGTGCAAGGAGTGCACAGGCCAAGCTAAAACTCAGAGTTGCGATTCTGAGTGAAGTATCAAAAGACTGTTGCTGCAGGAGTGCGCAGAGTCGAGTGCCTTCAACATTTAGACATTGTTGAAGATTTTTCGCAAGGAATGCGCGCAAGAAGTTCTCAAAAGGACTTGGGAAGTCGAGGACAAGCTCAGGAGAAGTAGGCCTTCGAATTCATCGAAGGATTGCACAGAGAGGTTGTGCATTGAAGTGTTCAAGTAAGTTTTGAAAACTCGCGTGCAGGTGAACAAGTCTTGTGGAGGAAGCACTTGTTCCAGTCCGCAGGTATCAACAAAGGGAGAACGGACGGCTGAAATCCTCTGGGAGATTTCACGAAGTTCCGAGGGACGTCGGATCTCGTGGAGGAGCAGGGAAGTTATTGGCACAGTGAGAAAAGATTCTAAGCTCAGGAACGGGCAGAGCGTTGATCCAAGCCAGCCAGGGCCGTTGGATTGTTCACGAGATCGCTTATCGGGATCTCGTGAGAAAAGGGTCGGAGATTTGGCAACGGGAATCACGAAGTCCCGAGATGCGATATTCCGACAGTTGCGTAGACATTGTGGGCCACAGGGAGTCAGAGGAGTGGAAGACAGGTGGCAGAGATCAGGAGATCTCGCGAACTCGGGAATTCGCAAGGCGAGAACCCAAGTATTGGGTACTCCAAGTCAAGAGGACGCGAGGTTGTGAGTAGAGAAAACATGATAGGATCGTATTGGCATTTCGACGCATTGGATATTGGAAGTTGGAAAACCAAGGGCTTGGTATCGCGAATAGGGAAGTCGTGATAGAGCGAAGTCCCGATAGATGAAAGAGAAAGTCAGTGTTGACTAAGGCATCGGGTCTTAGGGATCTAAGGGTGTAGCGCTCGACTGTTGGACTCGTAAAGTCACGAGTTCCGATCCTCCGATAAGTCAAAGAAGGGGGGCGATCGTGCGTAGGTAAGAGAATATGTTGGTAAGGAAAATTCCCGATAGCGGATTAGAAGAACCTTGGAGTTCTTCAGGCCAAGGAGAAAGAAGGTCCCGAGGAAGTGGATGTGCTCCGAGGAGTATGGTTGTGCCAGAGTGGTATCAGAGCGGGAAGTTCTTTTCTTTCTGTAGTAGAGAAGAACAAATTTCACCATGCCGCCCATAAGGGAAAGAAAATCACCTAAACCAGAGGACAGGGAGGTACAAAGAAGAGGCAGGCCAGTAGGAAATCCAGAAATGGAGAGGCAGATGAGAGATCTTTGAGCAAGACTTGAAGAGATGGAGACAACTCAAAGACGCACAGCTAGTGTAGGGGATCTGAGTGATTCCGAAAGCGAAATAGAGGCTGAATGCGAGGAGGAAGTTGCAGCCGAAGATGCATCAACTGAGCGATTGATCAAAGCTATCGCATGGATGGGTGCAAAAGAAAAAATGGACATTCCAGTTTACGAGGGAAATATGGATGCAGAGGAGCTACTGGATTGGATCTGAGCTCTTGACACCTACTTCGACTATGAAGATATCGAAGAGGATAAGAAAGTTAGGCATGCTGTCACACGCTTGAAAGGACATGCAACATTGTGGTGGGATGAGCTACAAGAAGACAGACGTTGCAAAGGCAAGCAGAAGATCAAGAGTTGGGATCGAATGATTGCGAAGATGAAGGCGAAATCCATCCCAAGGGATTACCAAATTTCACTGTTCAGGAGGATGTAGAACCTGAGACAGAAGCTGATGACAGTGAAAGAATACACTGAGGAATTCTATCGACTGAACATCAAAGCAGGTCATCGGGAGAGCGATGATGAGAAGGTTGCTAGATATTTGAATGGTCTGAGATATGACATTCAGGATGAATTAAGCATGGTTACCATCAGGATGGTGGAGGATGCTTACCACATGGATCTGAAAGCCGAGGAGAAGCTGAGCCATAAGCAAGGTCAGCGAGGGCGAGGCAGGAGTCAGCCCAGAGGCAAGGCAGTTTCCCAGGAGAAATACCAGAAACCCAAAGAGGAATGGAAGAAACCTCAGGGTAAAATTGAGAGAGGTGGAACCTCACAGAGAGGGCCATACATTGAACAGAGAGGGCAACATAATGAGCAGAGAGGAGATTATGCTGATGCAAACACTTTTCCTTGTACCAGAGGTAGAGGAAGAGGCTGAGGTGGAGTAATCACATGTTTCACATGTGGGAAGAATGGGCACAGGTCATTTGAGTGTCCAAAGAAGAAGAAAGACATTGGAGAAGCTCACATCACTGAGGCATAGAAGCGTGATGTTGAGACCGAAGACACAGAGGGCGGAAGGTCGTTGATGATGCGTAAAGTTATTTTAACACTCGGGAAGGAGGTGGAGGACTCAGCTCAGAGGACCAGACTTTTTAGAATGGCTTGCAAAACCAAGGATTGGGTATGCAAGGTTATCGTGGACAGTGGTAGCACGGATAATCTCGTCTCAACCAAGATGGTGGAAAAGCTGGAGCTGGAGATGACTGATCACCCGAGCCCATACAAAGTTTCATGGCTACAGAAGGGACATCAGGTGAGTGTCACTAAACAGTGTTTAGTTGAATTCAAGATAGGAGG
>SNQJ01S0010498.1:76247-86903 GCA_010110895.2 Picea sitchensis
TAGGTTTCTTAGCAAGGAACAAGATCCTTGCAATCCAATTAGGGAGAGATTCTCCTCATTTTGTAATTGGTTAACTTGTGGTCAAAGGATTCAAAAGTAATTACCAATAAAAAAATTATACATGAAAAACTCAAGTCAATGAATCTGTAGAACATTCCATTTCAAAGAGTTGTCAACCCTATGAGAGGTATCATAAAGTAGGTTTTGGAAATATTAAAACAAGGTTAATGTAGATAAGGGGTACACACAAATGAATTAGAGTTGTACATAACTTCATAACAACTATTTTGACTGACAACAAGGGTCTACATCTCACTAAAGCAATATTTCAAGTGATAAACACGGAAGAGAAGAGAAAACGCAGCAAACGCTGAAGTGAATGAAGAAAAAAAAGCACAACAAAAACTAGCTGAGACACAAGGTAACACCTCCAGTAGGAAGCTCTGAATCTGGGCAAAACATTAATGCCATGCACATAGAAATTTCGGGGATTAACATCTCCAGGAGTGGGTTCGAAAATGGAAGCAGATCTTAAGCATCTGAACAAATTCCAAGACAAATTTATTTCCAATGAGCGTTAACCTGAGATCTTAATAGAGGAGTTTGTTGATATGCAGGTAGAGGTTTCATTTCTTTATATCATATTTTTAATGGAATAACATATATAATTTAGTTTAAACAAGGGAACTATCCATATTGAGAGAGTAAAGTACAATTTTTTATTTTCTTTTTGTCAAGAAATTTTCCACCCACAGTAAAAACATCTCTAAAGGTTAAAATACCACCCAGATTTGTATTACTGGATATACATTCTTATAGAATGATAGCATCACAATTATCTATTTAAATATTAAGAATTTATAGCAGCGGGAAGATGGGGTTGGGGAGGTGTAGAGCAGTGAGAAACATCGCATACCAGAGATAAAGAAGCGGTAAAAATGCAGAGTTTGACCACTCGAAACGCATGCTGTATTCTCCATGCTTGCACATGGCTCTAGAAAAGAAAACATCAGGGAAAAGTGCATAATCGTTGAGTGGTTAAGATAGTAATTTCGCTGAGTGAGGAGTGCATAAACATAGAATGTAAGACAACAAAAACGCAGAGGTTTAATTGCATAGTCGTTGAGGATAACTGAAATTTCCTGATCAATTAAAAACGTTGAGTGAGGGTAAATTCGCTGATCCTTTATGGAAAAATTCGTTGGGTGAGTTGCATGTAGAATGCAGAGATAAAAAGTTAAATATAACCGAGCAAAAGCGATCACCATAATAAATTTGTTGAGTGGAAAATGAATTCGTTGGGCGAATTTGCATGTAGAATGCAGTGATAAAATGTTAAATATAACCGAGAAAAACTCAGCGATCACGATAATAAATTTGTTGAGTGGAAAATGAACTCGTTGTGTGAGTTTGTATGTAGAATGCAGAGATAAAATGTTGAATATAACCGAGCAAAACTCAACGATCACCATGATAAATTTGTTGATTGGAAACGAATTCGCTGGGTGAGTTTGTATGTAGAATGGAGAGATAAAATTTTAAACATAAGCGAGAAAAACTCAACGATCACCATAAAAAAATTGTTGATTGGAAAACGAATTCGCTGCGTGAGTTTGCATGTAGAATGCAGAGATAAAATGTTAAATATAACCGAGAAAAACTCATCGATCACCATAATAAATTTACTGAGTGGAAAACAAATTCATTGGGTGAGGGTTTGAAGTGAATGGAATCCAATAAAAAAAAAACAAGGGTTATTTGTTCTTCAAAGTTAAATATATAAAAACCCCATTTTCACCACATGCAATCATAACTCATTATTCATAAATCATATTCTATAAACAAATAATTATTAAACTTGGATATAAATATATATATATATATAAAAAGAGCAGAGCCTAATATATTAATGGTCCAGAAAAGAGGGGCAACCAGAAACACCATGTTTACTAGTCGTCACCATGTTTACTAGTCGTCTTGCTGAGTAAGCGGAAACCGAGACAACTGGCTATCTATGTAGTCTGTGAAACAGAAAAACTGGCTGCCATCTGTCTTGCCCGAAGGAAACCAAGACAGTTGACAGCCATTGGCCTGAAAATAAAAACTTTGAGAGTTACAAAATAATGGCTTCTAGCCATGACTAGCCTGAGGGAAACCAAGAAAAAGACACAAACTATTGACTGTGACGTTTACCCGGTCGTCTCTGCATCATCCATGTCGCCTTCACCATCCTTGGCTATCATCACGAAGGGATGAGCAGACATCATGTAGCGTTGTCTTGACGGTGTATTTGAGTAGACATTGTAGAGCAAGTCGACTCATTGGATGACTAGACTGGTGTGGTGGATTAGGTCCTCCACCAAGCTCCTCAGTTCAAATACTAACGTCAGGTGGTCCGGGTGGAGGAGTGGCAATTGGACATGCCCTACCTCTTGCATGGAAGAAAGAGGACGTGACATAGGAGCGATGCCACCCTCCTCATCCAAACTAACCCCTATCGGCTCGCCTTCCAGACTAGTTGCCTCATCTTCGGCTGACTCGTTTCTTCCCAGGACTTTTGTTGGAGGGATCTCTGCTTCTCCTGTGGTCGGTTCTGCCTCCAAATATGTCAGAATTTCTTCAATGATGTAGTAGGGGGGGGAATCGATCAACTGGGCTTCTCCTCTTTGAGAGTTGTGATGAGTCTTGGTGGGCAGTTGGGTATTTTCCCCTAGAAAACAAGTCGATGGGTTCCAATTTTATGGAACGGTGAAGAGTAGGTGTGTTGGGGGGACTTGAGTGGGTTCGTCCAGGATGATTTCTTCGATATAGTCCATGGGAGGCATTCCAGGCTTCCTATCTTTTCGGACGAGTTGTGTCTGTGCCATGGATAATGCTTGCTCAAAATTTTGTTGTCTCTTTCTGTGCGTAGCCGAAGCATACTAGGCAGCCCCATTGCGGGGCTTGCCTTGTTCCCATGGCATGTGGAGGTGCCAGGAAATGGCCCTGGCATCAACTAGGCAACTACAATCACACCAGAGCTCAGGGATGCCCAAATTCTGGAGCTTCAGCTCGAAATGAACCCCTTATTTTCCAAAATCGTATAAATTCATGAGGAGTAATTTGACCAGACTCGCCGTTAAGGAAATTCACTGAGTGCTCTGTGATTCTGTTCCCTTCACATGGACGAGAGGTCTTGGCTCATTGGTCTGGCTGATCCATCTTGCTCCCATCCTTAATGGTGACGGTATGGGAGACGGTGGCTTGTATTTAAGACCCGACCAAGCGTTGTACCACGTGTCATCCCTGTGCGAGGTGGCACCCCATCTGGGGTTGGGTAGTCCTTGTTGGAAAGGCATTGACACTGTGTTGAGAGTTCTGTAACTTCCGAGATGTGAGGATCCCAGTAGATGCTTTCCCTCTCCGTTGTTACCCCTTCATTTGTTAAGAAATCCACTAGACTATTCGCATCCCTTTTCACATGGGAGGGTATGATACTGATATTGGGTTTGAGTAGGGAGGAAAATCCCCCTCGCAGACCCGACAGTCTCCAGCTCGGCAAGATTTTACTTGCATGTTCCCCGTGGAGAATCTTAGTAATTAGCCGGATGATGATTTGAGAATCCCCTTCCAAAATGATGTTGTGGAAGTAGTTGTCTATTACTACTTGTATGCCGCAAAGGAGTCCAGTTAGTTCAATGACATTGTTTGTGTTTTCCCCAATGAAACCTGCCACAAGGCAAAGGATTTGGTCGTCTAGGTTTTTGAGGGCAGCTCCAAATACAGTTGGTCCTGGGTTCCCTTTGGAAGCCCCATCAAAGTTGACCTTTATAAATATTACTGGAGGGGTTGACCAGGTAATTGGGTTGCTTCTTCTGTGACTGCGTTGATTTACCCTAGGTTGATTGTTCAAGCTAAGCTGCCAATGCTGGAAAATGCACTGCTCATCTGGATCGCATTTCATATCCTCCTGCTTCCAAGTTTTTTTTCTGATTGTTTCCCGAATGACTTTGTTTATTTGTCCCCATATTAGGTCCGGAGTGGATGCCTTGGAATGGAAGATCCTTTTATTTCATTCCTTGCAGATTTGCCAGAGAGTGAATCCTGGGAATAGTAACCAAATGTGGGCAAGAATAAGATTTTTGAAGGATAGCAAATCCCAATTTTTGATTGTGTCTCTGATGCTAATCCTTCTTCGGTTCATCCTGCACATTGCTTGAGCCCCTTGGACCTATATCCACTGGATGAAAGGACATCTATTGAAGAGATGTTCCAAGGTTTCCTTTTGTTGTTGACATAAGGGGCAGATTGATGGCCCAATGAAGCCTCTTTTCCATAGATTATCCCAAGTGAGGATATGGTTGTGGACGATGAGACAAAGAAAGTTTGACACCTTCGGCTAGAGGAAGGGGCTCCATACCTTGTTCCATATATTCTCCTTTTCCTGATTCTGGTGATTACCTTGCAGATAGTAGGCTTCTTTGACTGAGAAGTTACTTGTAGTGGAGTGCCCCCATCTAAGAATGTTCGGGCCTTATCGCATGGGGACTTTACTGTGGCTAGCATAGTGCCTCCAAGCACGAAGGTCCGTTCTCCCTAGGATCTGTAGCTCTTGGGTGGAGGTCCTCCATTGTCTCCATGGTAGAGTTCTGTCTCCAGGTCACCAAAAATCCTTTCCATGCTGAAAGGTGTCTGTGTGAAACAGTTGCCTGAGGGGGCTTAGATCCTCTATCTGATCCAGAGGGTTTTTTTGTTGCCATGAATCCTACAAGAAAAGTGCATTTTCCCCATTTTGGATCTCCCAAAAGGCATTCTTTTGAACCATCTCTCTATTTTCCGAGGCTATATTCCATATGTTGGATCCCTAAATCTAGTCATTGTGATGGATGAGTTTTTCTGCACTTGTGGTTGGAGCATATTTTTTTTTCCAAATTTGCACCCAGAGCCTAGTGGGGGCCTTTAACCATCTCCACCACATTTTGGCATTCATAACTTGGTTGAGTTTCCTTGGGTCTTGAAGTTGCATCCCTCCCCATGCTTTAGGCTTATAGAGCTTGTCCTAGCCAACTAATGCCCACTTCTTGTTTGGATTGTTCCCATGTCAAAGGAAGTTTCTCTAGAGGTTTTGGATGGCTCTGATGACATGTTTAGGCTCTTCTAGGGCCGTAAATAGGTAGGTAGGAAAAGTTTGTAGAACTAACTTGAGAAGCACCAACCTTGCTGCAATATTGAGAGGTCTAAAGGTCCAGCTGTTAAGCCTGTTAGAGATAGAGAGAAGCAGGTTGTCCCAAGAGATGGATCTTGTTGGAGCTCCTGTGAGGGGGATGCCTAGGTAGTTGGACGGAAGGGAGCTCTTGGGTATGCCGAGGAGTCTTGAGATATGATTATGAATCCCCATCGGAGTGTTGAAAAAGTAGAGTTTGGATTTGTCAAGGTTGAGGGCCATGCCTGAAGCTTCTACAAAGCCATAGAGGATGGAGGTGAGCTTGATGGACTCTCGTGAAGTGGGGGTATTCAAGAGGAGGGTGTCATCGATCAATTGGCTATGCGAGGGTGCTAGCTTAATATTATGTAAGGGTAGGCCTTTAAGGGTGCCTTATAGTACCATTGTCTTGATGTAACATCCTAGTCCTTATGCCATGAGGATGAAGAGGAAGGGTGAAAGAGGCCCCCCTTGTCTTCTGCCCCTGGAAGGAGTAAAGGGTTGGGAGGGTACCCCATTTACCAGGATGGAGAAGAAGGCTGACATGGTTAATTTCATAATCCATTTTACCCAGTTTTGGTCAAATCCAAAGGCTTCTAGCATAGAGCGAAAGTACTACCAGCTGACTCTATCAAAAGCTTTTGAAAGATCGAGTTTAATAAGCACACCTGGGGTTTTAGTCGTCTTGAGAGAGTGGATTACCTTGTGATCTAGGATGACGATGTCCATGATTTTTCGTCCTTCTACATAGCCTGATTCTTCCTTGGAGATGATGAAGGGCAGGATTCACTTAAGACGAGTAGCAATCACCTTTGTAATGATTTTGTATATGAAATTTTAGAGTGTGATTGGTCTGTATTGCTTGGGATGGGTCACCCTTTCCTCCTTCGAAATTAGAGTGAGGAAAGTTGCATTGAGAGCTGATAATACTTGGATAGAGGCTCACAATTCCTCCACAACCTACCTCACCTCTTCCTTGATTAAGTCCCAACAATGGTGCAAGAAGTCGGTGGCAAAACCATCTGGGTCAGGTGCCTTGCTTGGTGGAATTGTTTTAACTACCTGATCAACATCTTCCTGAGTAATGGGTCTCATTAATGCTTCATTCTATTCTAGAGTCACCATGGAGGGTATATGCCAAGTTACCCTTTGGATTGTTGTCGTTCTGTCTCCGTTGGTTTCCGTTAGGAGATCCTTGTAGTAGGTGTTTAACTCTTCAGCTATTTGGGTGTGTTCCCTGATGGGGTTTTCTTGGGCATCTTCCAGATGTGTGATTCTATTGATGTAGCGGTGGTGCACCATGGCTCTATGGAAGAATTTTTTGTTCTTCTCTCCCTCTTTGAGCCACTGGACTCTGGATTTCTGTCACCATAGAATTTCCTCTTCTTTTCTCCTTTCCTCTAAAATGGCTTGGAGATCTGCTTCCTCCTTCATTAGGTCTATTGTTCTAGTCCTTGAAATGAAGATTTCCTGCAACTCTAATAACCTATTTTCAATAGCCTGCATGCTTTGAAATATGTTTCCAAAAATTTGCTTGTTCAACAACTTCAACGAGGTTTTGAAATTTTTAAGACGTTGTTGGAATTTGTACATACAAGTACCATGGTCTATTTTCTCTTGGGCCCACCAAGACTTTGCGAGATGATGAAAGTCAAGGTGTGATAGGCAAAATTTATCAAATCGAAAGGGTTTGTGCTGAGGCATATTCCCTATTTCTAGGTAGAAGGCGACCGACCAATGGTCTGAACCGGCCCTTGGGAGAATGAGGCTCTCCATGTTCGGATCCCTTTCTAGTAATTCCTCTGCTACAAGGAAGCAGTCCAAATGACAGGCCATCTGTTGGTGCCCCGATTTGCTGTTGGACCAGGTAAAGGTCCCATTGTGGTTTTCTATGTCTACAAGATTTAGTGTATCTATGATGGTTTTAAACTTACCACTGTTAGGCTCCAGTCACTTAGTCCCACCTTTCTTATCCTCTAGTGTCAGGATCATATTGAAATTTCCACCTAGGATCCAGTTGTGAGTGCACTACAGGGCTTTGATATGAGTTATTCGCTTCATGAGATTGTCCTTGTCCTGCTGACTCTGAGGTCCGTAAAAATTTGTGATGAAACCTTCTTGAGATGACCCTGTGATCATGAAATGGGTGGTGAGCATGCCAATGGTATAGAAAGCTTCGCTAAGGGTGACCATGTTGGGGTTCCATAAGATGGCTAATCCTCCTAACGCTCCAGTGGATTCGGTGTGTATGGAGCCACACCCTCGCCAAATTCTCTAGAATATTATTTATGCTTACCATCCAACACATTTTGTCTCCTGAAGTAGCAAGATGTCTGGATTTTATGCTCAGATCGAGTCTCGTAGGATCCTTTGTTTGGATCTACCATTAAGTCCCCTAATATTCTAGGTGACGATCTTCATCATAATGGTTGTTGGGTTGGGTGGAGGTATACCTCCGAGAGCTTTTGGATCTGCCCAGAATTGAGCATGAGGTTTCTTGCTTCCTTGATAAGCTACTTGGATTACTTCCATCCTCTTATTTTGTTTTCATGGGGTATCTTCTTTGTGTTTGAGCTTGGATCTATGGCTATTCCCAGCTTGGCTGTGGATCCTGTTGTGGAGTCCAAAAAATCTTTATGGACTTTGCAGAGCTTCTCTTGAGGAAGGGCTTGCAGATCCTTACAATTGAGAGCTTCTTCCAATTTTTACAGATCTATGCCTACTAGGTCATGGTTGTACAAATGCATGTGGATGTCTGTGTCCATGGGGCCACACTCTTTTGGGCTTGCCTCGTTGGTTTGTACTATTGAGGGTGTAGCTTGGTTCTTTCCTTTCGCCTATAGTTTTTCTTTGTGTGGATCTTGGATTTCTTCATTTGTTGGTAGCTAGTTTAGGATCTCATAAGAGATTTTGGTTTGAACATTGGGCCTGGGATCTGGGTGTTGTTTCTTTGGAGGGTTTTTCCTTCTTCTTGTGACCATGGTGAATCCATCTTTCTTCTTGGCCTCGTTGGATTTGGTTACTTGTATATTTAGTGAACAGTCCCTAAAGAGGTGGCCATGTTCATGACACTTCCTGCAGTAGAATGGAATGTGTTCATAATCCAGTGTTTGTTGTCAGTCCTCATTTTTACACTCAAGAGTGATAGATCCAGGAAGAGATTTGGATATTTCCATGTATACACAGATTCAGGCATATGAGGTGTATTTTATTTGCCTTGTGGCCTCTGATTCTTTGACATAGTGCCCCACTGTGTTTCCTATTCCCATGAGGATTTTCTCCAACCAAAACTCCTGGGGAAAAGAGTAAAGTCGAATCCAGACTAGAGCCATTGTAGAATCTTCCTTGTAGGGGATAAATCTATCTGTCCAGAAGTGTAGGAAAATCCGAGCCAAGTTGTATAAGTATGGTCCATTTTCAAAGATTTTGTCCTTATCTTCCAGGTTGTACAAGATGATTGTGAAAAATCCTTTGGAGCTCAGTTAGACCTCGTAATATACTTTAGGGTTCCACCAGTGTTTGATCCAACGAGTTAGATCTCATTCCGAAGGCCAAAATCCCAGGAAATTTCCTATGAGGGAATGCTCTCGCATGAATTGTGTGTGTTCATCTACCCTTGTTGAGATGATGAGATATCTTGGGGGTTTCTCCGTTTGTGGGATGCATTTGCCCGACTCCCATCCACGAGGTGATTTTGGATGGGACATTCCTGCTTCCACATCCATATCTTTCTAGAGCCCTTGTTATCTGGCTAGGAGTTGGTCACATAGCTGCGGCGACAGATCGAAAGAGGTACGCTTTGCTCTTGTGCCCACCCTATCATTGGCGGTTAAGTTGTTGTATGAGGGGGGTTTCCCCCC
This sequence comes from Picea sitchensis, assembly GCA_010110895.2. NCBI lineage: Eukaryota > Viridiplantae > Streptophyta > Pinopsida > Pinales > Pinaceae > Picea > Picea sitchensis. The sequence goes on from SNQJ01S0010498.1 coordinate 85,290, forward strand.
CTCCGCCCGACTTATTCTGACTGATCAGAATCCGGGTCTTCTGGTTACAGATCGTATTAGACAGAAGCTACCGTGGTAGAGAGTTCAGGTCATGTGCAAATGTGCAAGGGAGGCATTGCAGAGCGCTAGGGTTTCAGCCTCATCAATGAGAATTTTTTCAATTGTTTTTCACTCGGATATGAAATCATGGGTAGAAACTAAGTAATTGGCATTCTCCATGTATATATCTTCGCTACCATTAATTATCTTGAGAAATCAATGACAACCATTCCATAAATTATCTTCTATATTCAATAAGCTATCAAGACATGTCCAATTCAAGTTATAATTATTATTAGTTTAATGTGAATCTCAAGAAACTCTATTATACAGATGCAAAACCATTTTATCCAAGATACATTCATAAAACCTTAGGGAAATATTATTCTCATGGAATCTCACAAACAAGCTGGAGCCAATGTCCAACAACTGAAGTTAAAATATTTCACATCCTAAATCTGAATACAATTAAATACTTGATAAAATACTGTAGCTAAAAACGAGTAGTCGAAGAGGTTCTCCCGCTGTTGTCCTCTATCCAACTCCCCCCTTTATAACCATGAAGACTTCACCAGTACCTCCCAGCCTATGCTAGGCGTACTCTTCTTCCCTCTCAATCCCCCAAGATGCAAAGGGGCCATGCACAACCACAACCATGAAACTCTTTCTCCCAAATCACCTCATAAGGTCGATCTACCACTCTCTCTTTTTGAGTTGGGTATCCCAACTCTTAAAAGAAAAATTAGTCAAGAAATTATGGGAGAATAACTTTGCGCATACCAGTCATCCCCCATTCCTCTTCTCAACCACTTGCCATTTACATGTTTAATCTGTTCTATTAAAAAATAATTTGGAATTATTCCCCCTGTACTGTTGTCACTTGTTCCCTTAGTTGCACCAATAAATTCACTTAATTAATTTAATTAAATGTCCAATTCCCTCACCCATCCTAAAAGAGCTCCTAAAATTACTCCTAGCTATCCCTTTATTCCCTCTATTTTCTTTTTAAAGACTGACGCCTTTCTAAAACTTAGTTGTGTTTAATTTAGGAAAGTTATTTAGTTAGAGTAGACTAGATTCCTTTCTATGCTTCCACATTCCTTTTTAAATTCATTTCCTTTCTTATCTTAATTTCCCATTTAGTGTTTCTTTCACATAATCATATAATTAATCTTTAGATAAAATGTTTCTCTTTTAATTCCTATATTTTTTTTCATCTCCCTTTTATTAATTTATTATTTAGTTTTTAGAGATTCTTACCCTATTTATACTTAGGCTTAATTTTTAACTTAGTCTTAGAAATTTTAAGGGGATTTTATAATTGATAAAAATCACACATTTAATAATTACTTTAAGGTTGACCATGTCAAAACAACTATTGTTTTCTAGGCACCTAGGTTCGTTGACTCACCTTTATTAAAATTGTGACGTACCCTTCAAGACGCACTTCGTGCTCCAAGGGTGTCACTCTCCTTTATTCATGTTTTAATTATGCGACGTTCCCTTCAAGATGCAATACGTGCTCCGAGGGTGCCACTCGCCTTTGACTGATTTTGGTATTTTTCCAACCCTTGG
>SNQJ01S0010499.1:0-12098 GCA_010110895.2 Picea sitchensis
TATTTGAATAAAGAGTAAAATGTAAAAATGTTTTAAAAATTATTTGATTATATAAATATGACACCGTAATTTTATTAAACAAAAGAAAGGAAGTAAAATTAACATTTATACTTTCTTGATTTACCAATTTAAATTTAAAAAGATAAAAAAATTAAATATTAAAAAAAAAATTAAAAATTATTTGAATTATGTATATATGACATCAATTTTAATCTTAATTTTATTAAATTTATTAAACTACTTTCTTGATTTACCAATTTAAATTTAAAAAAATAAAATATAAAAGTATTTTAAAAATTATTTGAATTATGTATATATGACATCATTAAACAAGAGAAAAAGAGTAAAATATAAATTTATATTTTCTTAATTTAAAATCTTAAATTTAAATATTTTAGAGTTACTTATGTTATAAAATTGACATTACCTGGATTTATACAATCCTTAAGCCTATAGATGTATAAAAAATTGACAATGTTTAAGGTTAGAGATTTATATATAAATTTTAATATAATTGTAAATTTCCCCTCTCTCAATTTGTTAAGTGTGGGTTTTATTTGGTGAGTGACTCCACTTTAATATTCTTATGGTGCTTAATTGTTAAAATTGTGGCCCCGTGGATTGTAAGTGAGCAACATTTCTATAAACAAAAAAAAATTATATATATATATATAAAATATGATATAAATTTATTTATATTATAAATTTATAACCAAAGGTCCTTTCTATTATAGTTAATATTTTTATGGTGCTTAAATGTTAAAATTTTGGCCCCGTGGATTGTAAGTGAACAACATTTCTATAAACAAAAAAATAATATAATAATTATATATATATAAAATGATGTAAATTTATTTATATTACAAATTTATAATCAAAGTTTTTTTCTATTATAGTTAAGGTCATTTAATATTTTAGCATTTTATTTTTGTTAATTTTAAAACAAATCTAGTACAATTTTCTTTATTTTCATCGAATATAATTTTTTATTTTAGAATATTTATACAAATGTTTACTATTTCATTATGAGGAACTATCAGGTTTATAATGGTTAAGAACATGCGTTTCCTCCTAAGAAGTTACAGGTTCAAATCCAAGGGAGGTAGGGTATGTACATCTTCGTACAGGTCCAAATCTAAGGGGGGTAGGGTGTGTACACCTCCTTAGACTTTAACAGACAAATCTTTGTGTCGAGGAGGTATGTCGTATTGAAATGCAAATATAGTGTTCACATGTTTATATTTGAAGAATTGTAATATGTATTAAATTAATTAATTGAATAATAATACCTATAACAAAATATTGTTTCACCCAGGAAAAAAAAAACTGCTCCTTGATATTCATAGATGAATCAAAGTGAGCATTGCTCATACAATCATACAAAGTATCAAAAGATATTCCATAACTCGTGAAAACTGCAGTCACAAAAAACTATTCCTCATCTACAATCGATCGACAGTCTAGCACAAGGTTACAAAATACAACAAGTATTTAATCAGCCCCAGACTCCACATTACAATATTTAATACAAGAAAAGGTATCCCTGGGAGACCATCCTATTATCCAAAAATTCCATGACAAACATAAGACTTTCCAAAGGACCATTTTCCGAACTGGAAAATTATTATCCATAAATCAATAACATATCAATGCTCCCTCCCAACCTAGGAGTAATCACTTCCTTTTCCAATAAGGAAGTCATCTCCACGAGCCCCAGCTTGTCTCTTAAGTATGCAAACTTTTTATCTTGGACAAAGGCCTTACCAAAATATCGGTTATCTGCTCATCTGTGGAGATATACTGGAGAACCACTTCTCTCTTCTAGACTTTATCACAAAGAATGTAATGCTTGATCTCAATGTACTTCGACCTATCATGGAACATCAGTTTCTTTGAAAGCTTCACATGGCTCTGATCATTACAATATATCACAGTCAAATTTAGCACCTGATCAGACGATCCAGAAACCAACTTACGGACCCACATTGCTTATGTACAAGTATCACAAGATGCAATATACTTTGCTTCTGTAGTGTTGAGTGCAATAGAATTTTGTTTCCTGCTAGCCCATGAGATCATGGAAAATCTCAAACTGAAACATATCCAACTAGCATTTCTTCTGTCATCTACACTCCCTGCCCAATTTGAATCAATAAATTCATGTAGTTGTATGTCATAATTTAAACGTCCCACAAAACAAATATCTAGCTGAGTATTCTCCAAATACATTAACGAGCCAATTAGAGTCTCTTCAACTTCTTCAGATCTATTATCATGGGAGTTAGCCATGGATTTGCAATCCATCATCCCGGACTTCTGAGTCACCATTCTGATACACTTTCTCTATCATAAGAAGTTTTCGCCATGCTTCTGTTGTATATGAGACACTTTGCATCAAGTTGCTTGAATCCATACAAGGTATTCTTCCATTTGCATACATGGGTCACTTTCTAGTATAAGCGTCTTTCTCAATTTGCTTTATTGGGAAGAACAATCTTTTACATGTAAATTTCAATCCATGGATACTGCAAGTTGTCGTCATAGTCTTCTCCCTCCTTCTGGAAGAACCTCTAGTTATGAATCTCACAATGCTTCCATTCATAAGTATTTTTCACATTTTATTACATACATTTTTCTTCATCACAACTTTCATTTCTTCTGCTTGATTGCTTCTAGTGGGTTCAAACCAAGCTGGTAGTCTTATGATTCTCGGTATAATAACTGGTTGTTTTGGCTTTTCTTTCTTTCTTGGAATCCTCATGTTCTTCCTCATGTTTCTCTTTAACTTTGGGGTCCATGGAGTCTTCTATAGATTCCGTTCCCTTTCTTCCTGAAGATTCCAACTTCTTCCTTTCATCATACGAACATAGATGTAGATGGACAACCAAGGATACTTAAGACTTTTTTTCAAAGAAGACTTCCTCTAGAGTCAAACTGAACACGTGCTACTTATCATGGTTGCTACTTTCAATGGGGAACATGGAAAGATACTTCAGAATATTCATGGATTCTTCAATGGATCATATCATTTAGGATTAGCTCCCTCCTAATCCTGGCTTCATGCATGAATGCATGCTCTTCTTTTGGAATTTTGTAATCAACTCCCTCCATCTAAGAGAGTCTATGCTTTCGTCTGCATCCTTATTGCCTTCTACAAAGTGTCACAAGTATTATTCTAATTTCCTCTTGATTACTGACTTCTTTCTTATTTGACTCCTTCTAGGTCTCTTCAAGTTTGATTCTGATTTCGGCCTATCTGGCAGTTGTTACTTATATAATAGATTCCTCAGGAATTTTTCAACGTACTTCATCTTCTTGTAGTCATCGCAATAGCAATCGTTATCTTTTTATTCTTCCATAAGTATTGTTTCATTGACCATCTTTTCTTCTAAGAAATATATATGCATGATATGTACATGAACTATGAAAACATTGTATGTACAAGAACTATGTTATAGAAGAATATTGTTACCTTGACTAGAAGAAGAAGTTTGTTTTATCATGCTTGGCTTTCTTTGAGGGTTCCCTTTCTTCGACAACTATTGCTTCATTTGTTTCCTTCCTTTTCTTTAACTCGGGGATAGTGGTTCCTGTAGTGACCATATTTTCGACAGTTAAAGCATTGTATTTTTGACATATCCTTTTCTTGTTTTGGTTTCTTCCTTAAGACAAACTTCCTCTTATTCCTGAAATTCTTGAATTTTGTTGTGAAGGCTTGATCGTCATATTTCTTTTGGGATTTCTCTTTTGTGCTAATCCTTGATTCTTCTTGTGCACAACAAGTCCCAAGTTCTTCAAATGTGGGATACTCCTTTATTGTGTTCATGCTTGCGGCAAATGCATCCCATGTCTTGGGAAGGCCATTGAGTACTATATTTACTAGTTCTTTTTTTGAAATGATTTTTCAATAGCTTATAGTTGATCTCTTAATTGAGATATTCTTACAAAGTATGATGTTACGATATCATCACCATTCATTTTCATGTCACGGAGCTCATTCTTCAGACTCATTACTCGTCCAATGTTTTTGACTGAGAAGATGTTAGTTGGGGCATCGTACATCTTCTTAGATGAGTCAAGATGAGAGATGTAGGGTATCAAGTGGTATTTTACATATTCCACTATGATACTCATAGTGTTGATGTCATTGTCCTTGAACTTATCCATAACTACAATGTTCTAAGGTTCCTTCTCTTTTCTTGTTTCAAACTGTGGTTCCATGATCTTGCCTTTCACGATATCCAACACTTTATTCTTGGCAAGGATGAGGTCAATCCTTTTATTTCATGCTCTGAAGTTAGAAGCCCCTTATAACTTGTTTTCTAACTTCATAGAGTAAGTCATGACTTCATTGACTTGGTCAACCTTTGACTTTGACTTGGTCAATATTTGACTTTGACCAAAATGCTCAAACTTGACGCCTTGGCTTGCTGAGAGTACCAGAAGGTGCGCTAGGCTAGGGCACACTAGGCTATCCAGGAATTAGGTCAATCTCTTCACGTAAGGTGCCTTAACAAGAGGGTTAGGGTTTCATTGTTGCAGCAAAACTTTGACTGCAACTGCAACTGTAACTAAGTAAATCCTCCCAATCTATCTTCCAGCGGTTAGATTGTCTGAAGATAGTGTGGGCCCATAACCTGTTAGAAAAATAGGTTTGATCGTTTCACCATAGACAATATATCAATATTGTCACCTAACCATAGGCACAAAGGCCACCCCCAAACACCTTAACCTTGACAAACAGAATAATTTTGGAAGAAATCCAATAACCAACCAAGGTAGTGCATCTTTCTCCAAGGCTAGCGTACCAAGAAAGAATAACCAAAGACCAAGCAAAAATTCCAAACCATAACTAAGAGAAAGTCCAAGTCAAAACCGAAATGCCAGTTGCAGCAGCTGTAGTTGTAGTTCCTCTCCAAACTTGTGCACCACTGGTCTTATGCAGTTGTGAGAGTGAGTATGACAAATGAGCTCTGGCACCCTCTATTTATACTACTCCATCTCACTTGACTAGGTTGAATTCTCTTTCTGGAGGATAATAATTCAATATTAAATATTCTCTTGAGATGACTTGTCTCCTAGAGTTATTATCCAACATTTTAGGGTTTCTCTTGCTTCCCATAATATTCTAGTCTTATCAAAGGTTACGCGTGGAGGTTAATACCTATCGCAGCTACTATAATATCAACACTTAATGTTCATGAACAATCTTTAGAACCCAACCGGTGGGCCATGAATTTTTCTCAATGGAAATGAAAAATTAGGTATGATTTTTATTATTTTTTCCAATCATAGAAACTAGACTACTACATCTTCCCTTATTCAAACTCTAAGAACATTCAGGGTGAAGAGAGTAGTGTGTTATAGGAAAAGGCAAGATTGTAGTATAGAGAAAGGGAGGAATAATGGATATCAATTGCAACAAGAGATTCCATAATGTTCCCATTCCTTTTCTTGCACAAGGCCATTTAAATCCCATGATGTAGGTGGCCTTGAAGCTTGCGAAGGAGGGATTCCTTATCAAATTTTTGAACCCAAAGTACATCCACTCTTGCATGGCAGAGGCTAACAAGACTAGTTTGAGTAACCACATGATGATCTGCTCTATGGTCATCCCTTACGACCTTCCTTCCACTGATACTCCAAAGGATAACAAGACTAGTTTGAATAAGCACATGATAATTTGCTCTATGGTCATCCCCAATAGTCTTCCTTCCATTGATACTCCAAGGAAAAATATGTGTCTGGGGGATTAAAAATATTATGGATGTTTTCAAGTGGGAATGATTCTAAATTAGATCTTGAGACTTTATCCAACATGGGGAGTTTGAGCTATGGCAGTCAAACAAGCCAGTGACACTATGAAGGCTTTTAATTCCCACAAGTACCCAACTTATGCATCAATTCCTTCCAATCCATCATGATCCAACTTGGTAGGGAAGTGAAGAAAATGAATTTAATCCAAGATTATTTAGTGATTGGGATTACAAAATTCACAAAAAAATTATTGGCTTTTATGCAATTTGATTTTGTCCAAAAATTTGTGTGGGTCAAAACTTTGGACTATTAAAAGCAAAAGTAGTGTTAGTCATGTTTCTACAATGAAATTATTTTTTCACTTCACCATCTTATGCTCATGGCCCTGCCTTTTATTCACCCTACATCCCAACATGGAAACCAGGTGATCCTTAACATGAACTAATGTTAACAATGTATATTTTCCAAAAGGAAAAAGCATGCACATATGAAAAAATTAAACTTCATAGTTTAGGTCGTGTTATTGGATATCTTATGCATACTTGATTCAAAATTATACATGTCATATAGAAGTCAATGGTATTGCTTATAATTTTCTTTGTTGGAAATGCTTAAAGTTATTGATATTTTTGTAGAGATTATAACTTCCAATAATGCCAAAGGTCTATGAATATTTGGCTTTTGTTCTTGGATAAAGATGGGGGTTTTATGCTTATGTCACATGTATTTGGAAGTGATGAATTTTAGGGGGATAAAAATATTTTTGAGGGAGAAGATGGAGCTAATCAACATTTGGGATGTTATATTGAATAATCTTGTGGGTTTGACTATTATTGGTAAAATATTTTTCAGGCTCATTGATTGTCGATATAATGATTGTAAATATTTGTCTTTGTTTTCTTATGATGAGCAGATTCTAAATTTTTGGTGAGGATAGTAATCATCAGTCATAGTTTTATGTTGAGTTGTACATTTTGTATTGCACCAGCGTACAATTGGTTTGCACATTGTTCTGCATATAGTGTCCTCACTTCAAATGAGATTTTTGAGAAGATCACTATAGAGAATTTGCAAGTTGGTGGTAAAAAATGCTTAAGGTCTACATATGATAACATAGTGCAGTTTTGGCAAGATGAAATCAAAGATACAAGGCTACAAGAACTAGCAGGAGAAGAAAATATTTCTTCTTTCTCTAGGACCAAGGATTCTTCAATTGTTTTATCACGAGAAGGATACTATTGACATAGTACAGAAATGAGAAAAGGGAAATCGTTTGTTTGAAAAAAAAAAAGTAAAAGAGTGTGAATGAATGGAGTTCTTGTCGATCCACCCATGACAAGAAAATCAACCTTTTCTAGTGCTCTATTTGTTCAATAAAACAGTCAAATGTACAAGGCAACAAAATTTTATATGAATCAATATAAAACATGTTCCAAAGGGTATAAAAAATGCTCATAAACGATGGAGGATTTGGACTTGAATCCCAATGGTTTTGAATGGTTTTGGGTGGAGCAGATGAGCATTGTTTCTCAATGTGTCTTAGTCTTTGGAACATATGAGGAAGCAATAATTTCTTTCAAGAATGAAATTCAAAACCAGTAGTCATTGTAGTGTGGATGTATACATTGCTTGGAGATGAGAAGTTCTTGTAGTCTTTTTCCCTTAAGTTTTAACCTTGATAGAGTATTTTTCCGGCAACGCATTAGGATAGGCACCATTATGTAGATGTATTGTGATGTAAATAATGCAATTATACAACTACATACTATGGAAATTCTTTGGCTTCTATTGTTATTTGTATTGTGGAGTTGGGTCAATGCTACTTTTAACATTGAAAAGTTCACATAAATTATAATGCATGCCTAAGAAGTTTGGCTTGCTTCATTTTCCAAAAAACATTCATGTTATCATGCCGTACTTTAGGTGTCTACTAACCAATATTGTATTTGAAAATAAATTGTTCTATTTTATTTTAATCTTGTGCTGGTGAAACTTGGGATTCAAATTCTCATTAAAAAATATTACGGTTTAGCATTGGTATTCACATCATTCTCTCTCCCCTAGATTTTTCTTAAAGAGAAAGAGGTTGAGGTGACCTGATGAAAATTATCATTCAATAATGTAAGATATTATTAGTACTTAACATGGATGGGTTGTTGACTTCAGTCGTTCCTATTTAACCATAGCTCATGATTAATCTATGGTTGCAAAGTCACTATATGAAAGGTTGACTAACAAATAAGAGGAATTTCTCAATTTTGAGTTGGTAAAGCTCATGGCTCAAAACTTCACTCCATGCTTGTGAGACACCCACTTCATATTTATTAGGCACCAACATTCTCCTTAGATGTTGAGAGGTCTGTACCATCCACTTATGAATTTTCTATGAACACGGTATTGCCAATTTCTAGGAACAAGAGAAGTCTTTGTGATCGATAGGAATATTGATTATGGAAGGATATTATTGACATGTAAATGAGGTATATAGAAGAATATATTATATTAAGAAAAAAATCACTTTATATGGTGGAAACAACCATTAACAACCTCATTCAATACTTCTTGTCCCATATAAGAGATGGTGAAATTATGCCAAAAAGGTTCTACAATTGTCTTCATAAATCTCGTTTTAAAGTTAATTAGCTTCGTTGGTTAAAGTAGCCCTCCAACAATAATGTTTTTGTTGTGTCATGTCAAAGCCACCTAGGTATTTCCCTCAATCACATTCTAAGATACATATGAACGAATTTGATTTTATCTTCCCTTGACCAATTCATATCACCCCTTGAAATCATCAGGCCTTCATGTGACTATATTACATTATTTATGTTCTCTAGGATTTCTTTGGTAAGATTCCCTAATGTCCATTGTCCCTTTGACTATGATGGCTTTGAGCATTGTTTCTCTAGAGCAAAGACACAATTTCTTTAATCTTTTTTAAAACTTGATATTATTATCGCGGGGTTTGTACTTGTGCAAATCCCAACACAAGTCTCATAAATCTGCATAACCATGGAAAATCCTACCACTGTCACCTTAGTAAGAAATTCCCTCATTTTAGTAATATGATGTCCACCACAAAGGAGGCTTCCCCAGTGACCTCAAGGGATCAAAGTATCAAGTAAAGTAGCCAAGCCTACAACCCCCTATCTTGATCACCTAAAGATTGTCTAAGTCAAGGTGGTAGAAGAAGATTGAATCCGTTTGAGTACATGCTCCAAACAAGAACACTTTATAGCATATATGTAATGATATCCAAGATCAAAAATGCAATAAATATCCCTTGAAGACAATACAACAGTCTTATGAAAACAATATATATTTGTAGTAGCAACAAATAAAAGAGCTTAGAATCTCAACAATTGACCAAGAAAATTAAGCATGCATCTCATAGAATATTATCAAATTGCTTAAGAGAAACTCTAAGCGAGTTGAACCACCTTTACAAGAGTGTATAATAAAATTAGAGTGTATTAAGATGGTTGTGGCAAACTTTTGCAACGGTAACAAGTTTACTAGAGAGTTAGTTAGTGTTGGTGTTACAAAAATTAGTAGAAATCTTGAGAGAATTGAAAGAGAGTGTTTGTTGATCAATTTCACCAATAGAGATCTGTAATATGAGTGCCTTTGAGGGCTATGGGGTCTCTGTAACAACAATACAACAATGCGTGAAGATTTAACAAGTAGAAACCAAGAGGTGGGGCTTAAAGTCTAAGGTGCTAGCACATTAGGGCCTCGGGGTTTAAACCTTAAAGAGAAGGATTTCTAGAGTGCAAGCATTTTTGGGCTCTAGCAACCTTTTCTCCCTTCTTGATGATTCAACTAGGGTAAAATCAATGTCTAGGGTTAAAATCCTAAAGTGTTATCACTTTAGGGTTTTAGGAATCTAACCCTTGTTGTAAGGATTCTTTCACAAACTTTGGACAAAATTAACCTTGTGAGAGGAGGAAGCACTTATGCTCCTCTCTTAGGGTTTCACCAAGCAAAATGTCTAGCATGAAAAAGAGAAATTACCATGAAGCATTGATAGGACAAAGATAAAATTGTAGAAATTTCACTTACTTCACCAATATAGAATGAGATAAAACACTAATTGTAGAAATTCCATCCAAAAAACAATCAAAAGTATCCACAAATTGATCCTCCAAGCAAGTCACATATGTGTAGAAGAGAGAGATACCCAAGTAGGGTGAAAATTTCAGACTTGTTCTCACAAAATGGTGAGGAATCAATCATAATAAAATGAAATGAGATGGTCCTCTTTTTATATCGCACCACTTAAGCCAATTTTTCCACATAAAATTGCCAATTACAAATTAGAAGAGGGTCTGCCCCCTTTATTTTCCCTTACATTATGCAAAAAATGAAAATACATGAAAAAAAACCCTAAAGAGGGTGATGTCATGCCCTAGTAGGGTGACGCGGGGCTAGATAATGTGACGTCCAACCTCAATGAGTGGAATGTTGGGCCTCCAAATTTCATGTGTCATGATCCTATGTGCAAATGTCTCATGTCATGAGCCTCCACCTATCAAAACACCTCCAGAATCCAACATCCATCAAACTCTAGCCTTCAAGATGATGTCAAAGGCTAGAGGGTGGCGTCCTAGGCCTCCAAAGGAAACGCCTAGTGAAGGATGATGAGCCACACATGATGTAACCTGTTGGACACACCTACCACACTTAGAGGGGGGGGTGAATGAGTGTGGGGATCTTTTTCCCAAAACTTCCCTCTTACACAAAACTCATTAGTTAGCATTTGACATTTAATCATTACTCATTGTTTTCATTAATAATTAGTTAGATGTGAATACATATCAGCAATATATAATCAACAAATCATCTCCACAAGGAACACAAGATGTATGTACAATTTTTCTTTTATTATGGACTTCAATCTGGGGGTTTTTCAGCAACAACTGAATAGAGTACAACTCTACAAGAGCACTAGCTCTATATGCAAGACTCGGCTTGCATTCTCAACACCAACTGAGATGAGGCAACAATCCTCAACAGATATCAGTCTGTACCATAAACAAGAACATCAACCATGCACCAACCTGTGCCAAACAACCTGTAATCAACCTGTACCATAAACAGGTGCATCCAACCATGTACCAAGTATATACCAATCATGTGTCAACTACTCATCAACAATGAATCATCAATATGTACCAACATCATCAACTATACACCTCATGCATGTGCCAACTCATCAACTGTTTGTCTCAACCATGACTAGTTTTGGATTAGTCAACAACCCTAACTTGAAATAATCATAACTTTGTACATGTAATGAATAAAGATCTGAAATTGATACACAATTTTCTTTAGTGTGTTTTATGCAATTCCCCTAGGTGGCACTACTTTTAACCCCTCAGAAAAGGAGTTATAGCAAAAATGACATGCCTTGTTGAATTCTGGATTATTCTAGAGAGCGACCTTGTAGAGTGTTCCCCACACGGAATATTTGTTGAATCTATCTGAAACTATTTCAAAGGATACTACAGACTTTAATATAACCAACACAATTGGTCGCACTGAATTTGGATCTGTTATGAAGAAGTTATGACGTTTTTACCCGAAACACCTGTTTTTGACTAGTTTTAGGACTGGTCACAACCCCTATTTTCCACGGAGTGTAACTCCCAAAATACAACGACCCACAAGCTAAATTTTTAACCATAGATACTTGGATATGTTTTCTCACTTTAATAGCAATTTCAGGATCTGAATCATTATAGAAAAAAAATTATAGCGAAAATGATGAGATGACCTGAAAATAACATACCTTAGAAAACACCATCAAAAGAATTTATCCTTCCTTGCATTTCGGCCTTCTTTTCTTCACTTTCCTTAGAATTTCAGCTTATATATCCTTGGTTACCTCAGTCACCTATAGATATTCAATATTCTCAAGTGTTCCACACCAAAAATGCTCAAGAAGCTCTCACAAGAAGCTCTCCATCAATACTCTAAAAGATATTCTCACAAGAAGCTCTCCATTGATCCACAAAAAGGATGATATACAAGAGACCATTGCTATCTTATTTATACTTTCATCCTCTAGGTCACTTAACGCATTTTTAGGTCACTTAACTCATTTCTGGGTCACTTAACCTATTTTCCTTATTTTAGGGTTAACCACTTTCCATAAATAGAAAGTTCTCCAATACTTTATCATTTAAATATTCCTTGTTGATTTTGTCACCTTACTTTATCATTTCTTGATTTTGTCACTTCTTTTGATTATTTAAATAATCCACCTTGAATTTGTCACTTTAATTTATCATTTAAATAATATTAACCCATTTCTAGGTCACTTAACCTATTTTCCTTAT
>SNQJ01S0010499.1:24515-44370 GCA_010110895.2 Picea sitchensis
GGGGGGGGGGGGGGGGTGGTCCCTAGGTACTAGGTTGTTGATATTGGATCTGATTTTCTGCAAAAACACACAAAAAATAGCAGCAAATATGTATTGGACAACGTGTAAACACCCCGCCAAGATGTTAGGAAAAGATAGTTTTAACTTCACTTGGAAGGACCTTGCAATGTTAGTGTGAGAAAGATGGAAGAAATAGAAGATAAAACCACTTAAAAGATAGAGAATTTCTCACAATAAATGGCTAATGAACTATTAATTCGATGCACAAAGAGAGAACACAATACTGACAAGAGTGAAAGCTCGAAAATAAGCACAACACTTCTTTAGTAATGGATTCCAAAGGGCTAATTGCACCACATCAACAAGCACAAGAACCGACACTATGATGTCTTCACACAAAGAAAGAGTAGCTAGTCTAGAAGAATAGGAAGATAGAGAGAGAATAATGAACGTTATTGTTGCAAAATTCTGATTGTAATAATGAAGCACAATCTCCAATATATAGAGTGAGGGTGCACTTCACAATGACCATCAATGAGGGTGCACATGTGGATAAACAAGGTAAAGCACATGAAACAAGAGTAAAAGTGGAAGACACATGCGCATAAGAGAAGTGGAGTATGAGAGTGATTCAAACCCCCATGTGTGAAAGTAAAAAAGGAGTGAAGGTGTGGTAAAAATAGAGAAAATGGGGATATGTGCACTAAATTTTAGGGAGGAGGCACACTATGGGAAAAAGAAGACATGAGGGAGGTGCCTAAATGGAGAGAATAAGGAACGAATGAGGCACATTGCATGTCTCATGCACTAGGAACATGGAATGGGAGAGGGATATAACTCATGCATAGAGTGGAGTGTGAGCTAAGGGATGTGCCACATGTGTGAGAGAAGAAGAGGGAGTAGTGAGGGCACATTTAAGAATGGAAAAGGAGATAATAAGCAAGGGAGATCATGCGCTTGGGTTTAAAGATGGATAAGAGGCACATAGGGGAATAAATTAGGAAGAGAATGCACATGAGGGGAGTTATTAATGGATAAGAGGGGACATGTGTTAGCCAAGACAGAGTTGCGCCCTAATTTATAGGGATAAAGCACATGAGAGGGTTATTAATGGGAATTTATTAAAATTAATGCATGGAAATTGAAGTGATGAGAGCAAAAGATAAAATTGGTGATTTAAGCCTCAATTAGCTCAATCATGCCCACATAGACTTGCCACCTCATCAACGTGTCCTCCTTTATTAATTAATTCTTTGATTGCTAAGATTTATGTGGTGTGGATTGTTTTCAGCAATGTTTGGAAAAACCACAGTGTTGTCATTGGATTGTCGACGTTTCGGATCCAAGTCAGGATCCATCTTCAGGACATGAAGTCTGGTTTAAAATTGAAGAGAAGAGCTTGTTATAAATACTAAAGAGAAAATAACCCTATACATCGGCTAG
This sequence comes from Picea sitchensis, assembly GCA_010110895.2. NCBI lineage: Eukaryota > Viridiplantae > Streptophyta > Pinopsida > Pinales > Pinaceae > Picea > Picea sitchensis. Next base: position 25,959 of record SNQJ01S0010499.1, read on the forward strand.
ATAGAACCCTAGCGGAATTTTAAAACCGTTTTGTTTTTTTTTTGTTTTTTTTTAAGGTTAATTTTTTAATTTTTTAGTTAAAAATTTGTATTTGTTGTATAAAATAAGTAGTCGTTTAAAAATCTTAGTAATAAATAAGGGTTTTTTTTTTTTCAAAATTAATAATTTTTAATGTCTTAAGGACTATATTGATAAATATAAATTTAATTAACAAATATTTTAATAATAATTAGGTTTTATGTTAATAATAAGTTAAAAATCTAGAAATCAAAATTTTAAGGAACTAATAGTGTTTTTTTAAATTAAAATTAAGGTTTAAAAATTGATTGCTTACCTATATTGTTATTAAAGGTAGCCAATTATCACTTAATTTTAGGCCATTGTCTCTGTTAAGATTGCTTGGGTGTTTTAGGATTTCAATTGCTTCCCTAATATGATGTTTAAAGAGGTGATCTTATTTTGCCAAAATTTTGGTATCTTCTAGGCGGACACGGTGTTTTGTTTTAAGGGAGTGTTCTGCTAAGGCTGAGGTGTGAATGCATTCATTCTTTATGTCATCTCCATGCTCTTTAATTCTGATTTGAGAGGAGCGACCAGTTTCCCTGATGTAGCATTTACCGCATGAGCACTCAATTTTGTAAATTCCTTTACATTTGTGAGGGTCGAGTTTGTCTTTAACAAATCTCATATTTTGTTTGATGGTTTTATGTGGCTTGAAGGAGGTCTTGATCTCTTTTTTGTTGAGGACTCTTGCAATCCTATCAGTTACTCCTTGGATGTAAGGAAGGTAGGCAATCTTATTAGGGGTTTGGTTGTTTAGGGAGTTAGGTTCTTTGCTAGTTTTTTCTAAGGATTTATTTATTGCAATCTTAATGTCTTTGTGTTTATATCCTATGTTCCTAAAAGTATTGGAAAGGTGATATTTTTCTTGTTCAAAGTGTTCTTCATCAAATATTCTTATGACTCTTGTGGCTAGAGTTTTTAGGACTCCTAGTTTTTGGTTGGGGTGGTGATGGGAGTTTGCATGGAGACAGTTTTCTATGTGGGTCTTTTTTCTATAAATTGGATGTCCTAAATTTCCATTGTGTTTCCTATTGATTAGTATGTCTAAAACAGGGATGTTACCATTTTCTTCAAGTTCCATTGTGAATATTATGTCTTCTAAGATATTATTTAGGTGTTGAAAGAATTTGTCTAATTATTCTTTCCCATGGGGCCAGAGTACATTGGTGTCATCAACAAACCTCTTCCACCTTGTCAATTTCAGAGGATAGGAGTCTAGGGCTCTCTTTTCAAAGTATTCCATGAAAAGATTGGCAACAATGGGGATCATATTGCTACCCCGCTAGTTTGTACATAAAATTCTCCTTGATAACTAAAAAACGTGGAGCGAAGACAAACCTCGGTTAGTTTTGTTGTTTCTGAATCAATCACTTCTTTTACAACCTGGATAGCTTCATCCAATGGGAATTTTGTGAAAAGGGAGACTACATCAAAGCTTATGAGAGTGTCTTCACGTTTCACTTTTTCATTTTCAATGATCTTGATAAATTCATTGGATTCTTTTATGAAGGAGTCAATATGACCTACTAAGGGGCTAAGAATCTTGGCTACATGTTTAGCTAGTTCATAGGTTGGTGAGCCTATGGTATTCACTATGGGTCTGAGGGGAATCTCTTTTTTGTGAATTTTTGGTAGGTTGTAGATCCTAGGAGTGATCTCGTTATTGGGGATTAGACGTTTTTTAGTTCTTTCATCTAGGTTGGAATCCTTGATGGATTTCTTAACTTCTTGTATAATCTTTTTGATGGGATTGTTGGGAAGTTTCTTATAGTTTCCACTATGGGAAAGGTGTTCAATCATTTTCTTGTTGTAATCAATTTGGTTCAAAAGTATTGTGGTGCCACCTTTATCCTCCCTAAGAATGACTAAGTTATCATTATTTATGAGGTTCTTTAACGCTATGTGTTCTTCTTTACTGATATTGCTTCTTGGAGGTTTCCCCTTACGAAGAATAACGGAGAAGTCTTGTCTTATTAGGTTTTTGTCTTCATCTATAAGGGTTTGGATGCTATTTTCTATGCATCATATGATGTTGTCAACATGAATGGAGATTGGGGAAATCACGAAATTTAAACCTCTCCCTAAAACGCTCAACTCAGATTCGTTTGGAACGTGTGAGGAGAGGTTTACCACTTTCTTATTGTTGGTATCATTATTTCTGTTGTTAGTGTTTAGTAATCGGTCCAGTTTGGATGTATGTCTGATGCGAACTCGTTGGTCTTATTTCTCTGCTTTCATGGCGGTCATAGCATCAATTGTTTTCCATAATTCAAGTTGAATAGCTTGTGTGAGTTTCAGGTGAAGTTTTAACGCGGTTTTGGATAGGTATTCTAGAATGCATCTGTTTCTTTTAATTTTGCCTTTGATTATGGATAAGCCTAGCCTGAAGAAAGTCGATTTGTTCCATTTTTTTTTCACCTTGTGTTCAATCGGCGTGAATTTTCGTAGAACATTTTTGTTCCTACAGTTTTTTAGGAAATCTAAATCAACAGTTCTTCTTTTGATTTTAACCCTAAGATTTTATAGAACACGAATTTCGTCCAAAATCTCCCTTCCATACATGAAAATAATCTGATTGATGAGACTTTTGCGGTGTGGATTGTTTTCAGTAATGTTTGGAAAAACCACAATGTTTCCATTGGATTGTCGACATTTCAGATCCAAATCAAGATCCATCTTCAGGACATGAAGTATGGTTTAAAATTGAAGAGAAGAACTTGTTATAAATACTAAAGAGAAAGGAACCATGTAGGTCGGCTAGATAGAACCTTAGTGGAATTTTAAAACCATTCAATCAAGTTTTTTTTTTGTTTTTTTTTTTGTTTTTGTTTAAAGTTTTTTTTTTAATTTTTTATTTAAAAAAAAATATTTGTTGTATAAAATAAGTAGTCGTTTAAAAATCTTAGTAATAAATAGGTTTTTTTTTTTTTCAAAATTAATAAGTTTAATGTCTCAAGGACTATATTGATAAGTCTAAATTTAGTTAACAAAGATTTTAATAATAATTAGGTTTTATGTTAATAATAAGTTAATAATAGTCCCCGAGGTGTAGGACAGTCAGTGACAGAGTGTGTTGTTAAGCCACTCCGTGATGTTAAAGTCATCGGTTCGAAACCTGCGGGGACAAAAAATCCAACCATGTTAAGGGTTGGTGTGGCTCAGGCCGGGTGCGATCCCTGGGTGATTTTGACGGCTTAGATGCCCCTGAGTCGCGGTTTCTCAAGCCACAGGTTAATCGCGTAGCCAACAGGTCCCGCACAAATTAACAAACAAAAAAAAATAATAAGTTAATAATATAGAAATTAAAATTTTAAAGAACTAATAGTGTTTTTTTTAATTAAAATTAAGGTTTAAAAAGTGATTACTTACCTATTTTTTTTATTAAAGGGAACTATTATCCCCTATCCTAGGGATAACTACGGAGATTATGTCTCGAGGCCCACAGATCCTAGACACGGAGTACCGAGAGCCAAATCGACTTGAGCCTGGCCTTGGAGGGCCCATCCGTCTTCTTCTTCAATGCCTCCACCTTGTCAACATCAACATCATCCATCCCATCGTCCTGGTCCTTCAACAACAATGGGTCTTGCTCCATGAGGTAATGAGTCTGGGTATCATGGTATGTGTCACTCTAATTCTCAAAACATTTGAATATGTGAATTTAATTATTTTTACTTCTAATGTGTGAATGGACCTTATGCCTTTCCACTTGTCCACACCTGGGGGGAATGGCAGGATGCCCTAGTAAGTTGGTTCCCCTAGGGTTTGAGTTTCTACTGGGGGTTTCATGAAATTTCATTGTCTGTTCCCACCATACTTACCACTTTTCATCTGTTTCCCTCATCTATCCCATACATTGGTCTGGGCATTGGGTTTGCCAAGCTAGCAAAGGGTTGTACCTTCCCTTGTGGGAAGAAGGGGCTAAAGGCCCAGAGGGTAAAAGTAGCTGGAAAAAGATAAAATCCAAAAGAATGAAACCTTCAGATGTTTCAACCAGGGATCCCCGAGAAAGAAACAAAAGGATTCTCAGCAAGAAATAGAGGGACCTGTAAAAATAATAAAATCAAGACCTAGTTGGAGGATAGGGGGTCTCATAACGAGCCAGCCTATTAGGTCCATGGGCATGTAGCGGTATGATACTAACATTCATTTGGTCACAACACTAAGGTAGTGTCTTTTGGTGGCATATCCAAGAGAAATGGGGTCTCATCATGAGCCAGCCTTCTCATTTCCATGAAATGCTTGTGGGTAACATTGTCACCACTAGTCACCACGCCAGGGAAGTGTCCCCTGTAGAAATTTTAATACAAATTATGTATTGCCTAGATTCTCCTAATCTAACAATTATATGCCACTGTTAAATACAGAATCGCTTCTACTAATATTCTTGTGGAATTTAAAACACAATCGCCAATTGCAATATCAAGAAGAAAGATCAATCGCACATAACACAGGTGTTTTTCCAGGAAATCATAAAGATAAAAAACCCCACTATCATATATTATGTATATCATGGATCATGAAACAAGTTCATACAAAACTCTAATATAAGATCTCTCAGTATAATACAATCGTCTCACACTATCATGCAAAAATCAGTAAATACATGTGCCAATTCTCTACCTCCAGACAGCCTGCCTCCTCTACGCAATCCCTGCAATGAAAAACCTGCAAATGAATTCGAATGCCTCTTGCCTAGGTTGAGCATTTCTTATGGGCACATCCACTGTGTGTGTGATTGCATCAGTGCACTTGATTGAAATCACAATTGATAGCCAAATTGTTCGTTTCACTTGTTATCTCAATTGGGTCTCCACTGGATCTGATGCATGTAGCTAACAGTGGTAAATCTTCAATTGCATGTGATATCACTGATTGTGAATTAATTAATAATTAATTCATTGAACTCTCACTAGTGTAAGTTCAGTTACAACTAGTACAACTAAGCTTAACTCACTTAACTGAGTTAAAATACTTTACAACTCACATAACTACACTTATAATTTTGTTACAACTCGAAATCACTCAGTTATAACTAATTTGAATTTCCTGTCCCACCAGTCAACCTTTTAACTTGAATTTCCTATAGTTAACTGATTGGCCATTTCAGTTAATTATTTCAATTAATTATGAGATAATAGATTAATATTTATTGTCCAAATTATTTAAGGGAAAAATAAATTAGATACACATTTCTTGTTGACTTTTCAACACTCCCTCTCAACAAGAAAGGGATTATCCTTCACCCCAATCTTGTCTCTATGGTATTTGAATTTTCTCCTGGTGAGCGCCTTCGTCAGAATGTCTGCATCCTGATCTTCCATAGGAATGTACTGAAGCAACATGATCTTCCGCTGCACACAATCTCTAAGATGATGATACCGGATATCTATATGCTTAGATCTATCAAGAAACACGTGATTAATCGAGAGTTTAATGCAACTCTGATTATCACAATAAATCATTGTCAGATCTAAATGAGAACCAAACAAACCAATCAAGATCTTTCTCATCCAGATAGCCTCATATGCAGCTTGACTCACTGCCATGTATTTCTCTTTCGTTGAACTGAGTGCCACGGATCTCTGTTTCCTGTTGTACCAAGAAATAGTTGTAGATTCGATACTAAAGATCCCCCCTGATGTGCTCTTTTTTTCCGTTGAGTTGCCTGCCCAATCTGCATCCGTGAAGCCATGCAACTTCACCTCATTCATCTGTCTATACCATAATCCATACTCAGATGTACCCCTCAAGTATCTCAGGACATGCTTACCCGCCTTCCAAAATATCTTGGTAGGCTTAACCATCGCTTGACTTAATTGGTTAACCGCATAGCAAATGTTTGGTCTCATGTTCACTAAATACATTAGCGAACCCACTAACTGTCGATAGACAATAGCATCCACTACCTCTCCAGAAGTAGCATCCTCTTTCCTCCAGTTTCCTGGAAGAGGAGTATCCATGGGTTTGCAGCCCGCCATGTGAAACTTACCCAGTATCTCCCTTGCATACCTTCATTGAGACACAAAATGTTCACCATCTCGCTGCCATATTTCCAATCCAAGGAAATAATGAAGAAGGCCCAAATCCTTCATCTCGAACTCCTTTGCAAGGTCCTCCTTGCATGAGTGTATCAGCTGCTCATCAGCAGTCAGTATTAAATCATCAACATAAAGAACAATGATTAAAATCTTACCCTTGTAGATCCATCTCGAACCTACCACTGATTTGTCGACCGGTCATGGGACAATTTCCCATGCACTGTTTTTGACAATGGAGTCATACTCCTCCACCATTGCAACAACCCAAGTGGGATCTCGCACTAATTCCTGAAAGGAATATGGTTCAGTCACAATACATTTTCTCATGAGAGCCATGTATCCAATAAATCAATCAGGAGACTGTCTCTTTTTGCACTGTGAAGTAGGTGCTCCTACATTTTGTGTAGCATCTAGTCTCAATCTATCATCTTTTGTGGTGCGCTTTATGCCATTTCTGATGGATGGCTCTGCTTGAGTGGCTTCCTCTACTCCATGAACCTCCTCATGTGGATGATCCATATCTTGAGATTCATCTTTGGGAACCAGTAGTTCCTCCTCCGTATGCAAGTATAGCTCCCTCTCAAGCGACAACCGCATGGCCTTCCCTTCATAAAATTGTGTATCCCATCGCATAACAGTCATCTTAATGTTAGGAAAATACACACGATAATTATGGGGTGTTTCTGTGTACCCCAAAAATGTCCCAAATTTAGCAGCCAGTTCCAGCTTCTTCCTGGCATCCTTGGTCACAGGCACATAAAGAGATGAGCCAAAAATCTTAAAATGTGAAACATCAGGTTTCTTACTAGTGAAAGATTCTTCAGGTGTACTCATGCCAAGTACTCTATGAGGACAATGGTTTTTCACATAAACTACAGTATTGCATGCTTCCACCCACAAATGCATTGGTATGGCCTGATCATGCAACATTGCTCTTGTTTCATCCACGATCGTTATGTTCTTCCTCTCTGCGACCCCATTTTGTTGTGGGTTATGAGGTGTTATGAGTTCTCTTCAAATTCCTTCTTTGCTGCAAAAGTATTTGAATTTGTTGGAGATGTACTCTCCACCATTATCGCTCCTTAGAGCCTTCACTTGATTCCCCAACTCTTTCTCCACCAATGCTTTAAACTCACAGAACTTTGAGAATGTTTGACCCTTCTTCTGCATGAAGAATATACAACATTTACGAGAAAAGTCATCAACAAAAATAACATAATACCTATGTTTTTTTGTTGAAGCAACCGAGAATGGTCCACACATGGCTGTGTGAATTCTCTCCGGGATTACCGAAGAATGGTTCTCCTTTTCATGAAAGGTGGACTTTACATACTTCCCCATGGTGTAACCCTTACACTGATCTAACTGAGCAAGTGTTCCCATTGGAAGTCCAGTAGATATTTGATGCATGATCTTCAAGGCTCCATGATGAATATGGCCCAATCGCATGTGCCATCATTCACCCTCATCCCATCTCACTACTTTTTATGCCTTCCCCATCATGGCAGCACAGCCATCTACCTCCAGCATGTAGAGATTCTTAACTCGAATCCTTATCTTCTTGACTTGACCTGTTGTTTTGTGTCGCAAAAAAGATTTTTCGTCGCTGAAAACAACGTCATAGCCTCTATCCTCCAACATTGCGACTGAGACCAAGTTTTTCTTTAGACCTGGAACATGCATAACATTTTTCAATTGAAATGGTTTACCTGAATCCCTATGAAAGGTAATGGTACCAATTCCAGTCGCACTGTATCATCCATCGTCGCCCATATCTATATGCATTTTGAGATCTCTCTCCTCCAAGTCACTGAAAAACTCCTTATCTCCCGTCATGTGGAAGGAAGCGCCACTATCCAAATACCACACCAATCTCGGTGCACTTGATGCCATCCATGTGATCAAAGAGAAGTCAAGTTAAAATTGTGAGGCAAGGGCCTCACCAGTTGCAACTCCAACAACCTTCTTGTTCTTCCTCTTCTTCAGATGCCCATGTTCGTGATAGTGAAAACACTTCACTTTAGACAAATCCAGCTTCTTGACTTTAGACTCGGATTTTGAATGCAATTTCTTCCCCTTCCCTTTCCTTGCCTTAGAAACCAAGACACAATCCTCTTCATCATCATGCTTTGATGAATATCCATCTCTGGTGTTCCACCTGAACTCTTCCTGTACTAGATACGACCATAGTCGTTCCCAATCTGGCAATTTTTCTCTTCCATTGATAGAGTCTTGATAAGTGTGCCAACTCTTGGGAAGTCCTAGGAGAGCCAAGCTCACCAAATAATCATCAGTGACTGGTATTCCCACACTCCCCAGCTCATCCCATCATTGGACAAACTTTGTGAGATATTTTGGAATGGAGTCGCCCTTCTCCATCTTGATCTTCCTGAGTTTATCTTTGAGCGCCTATTTCCTATTGTCGTTGCTGTTTTGGAATAGATCCATCAAAGTCTTCCACATTGCATGTGGTGTGCCTTTCCCATGGAGGCTTGAGACAATGTGGTCTTGTACTCCCTCCAACATAATCCTCCTCACCTTTGCCACTTTATTTTTCCATGCATCAAGATTTGCAGTGTCTGGAGCATCTGGATTAGGAACATCTTTGTCAATGAATTCCTTCAAGCCATTGTCTTCGAGTACTGCCTCCATCCTATCCTTCCAAGCAATGTAGTTCGAGCTGCCCTCAAGTGCATACTCCAACCTCAAGCCATTGAAATCCATTTCAATCTTGAATCAGCTATAGCACCAAGAAATTCTTTCTGCAAATTCAAATTCTATCCAATCACAAACGCAGCTTCTGCAATCTTCTGGGCTCTAATACCATGTAGAAATTTTAATACAAATTATGCATTGCCTGGATTCTCCTGATCTAACAATTATATGCCACTGTTAAATACATAATCTCTTCTACTAATATTCTTGCGGAATTTAAAACATGATCGCCAATTGCAATATCAAGAGGAAAGATCAATCGCACATAACATAGGTGTTTTTTCGGGAAAGCATAAAGCTAAAAAAACCACTATCATATATTATGTATATCATGGATCATGAAACAATATCATACAAAACTCTAAGACAAGATCTCTCAGTACAATACAATCGTCTCACACTGTCATGCAAAAATCAGCAAATACATGTGCCAATTCTCTGCCTCCAGACAGTCAGCCTCCTCTCTGCAATCCCTTCAATGAAAAACTTGCAAATGAATTCGAATGCCTCTTGAATAGGTTGCACATTGTTGATGGGCACATCCATTGTGTGTGTGATTGCATCAGTGCACTTGAATGAAATCACAATCGGTATCCAAACTATCCCTTTCACCTGTTATCTCAACTGGGTCTCCACTGGATTTGACATGCATGTAGTTAACAGTGGTAAATCTTCAGTTGCATGTGAGATCACTGATTGTGAATTAATTAATAATTAAATCACTGAACTCTCACTAGTGTAAGTTCAGTTACAACTAGTACAACTGAGTTAAACTACTTTACAACTCACATAACTACACTTATAATTTTGTTACAACTCCAAATCACTCAGTTATAACTAATTTGAATTTCCTATCCCACCAGTCAACCTTTTAACTCGAATTTCCTATAGTTAAATGATTTTCCATTTTAGTTAATTATTTCAAGTAATTATGAGATAATAGATTAATATTTATTGTCCAATTTATTTAAGGGAAAAATAAATTAGACACACATTTCTTGTTGACTTTTCAACATCCCCTAACTAGTCTCTTGAAATAAAAAGAAATCAGATAAAAAACATAAAAGGAATGAATGGGCTTGGAAACATTTGTATCCATGACAAGGTGCATCTCACCCTCTTCGGAGGCATCCACAAGTAAGTCATGCATTCCCTTGTCATCATTGCACCCATTGCTCATACATCCCTTACCACCTCACCCACTTACATGGCCTGGATTTTTCTTCACCCGGAAACAATCCACATCCAATGAGAAGTATCCAAGTAGGACATCCTAGTGTCCCCTCCAAACCTGACTTGTAGAATAGCATAACGTCTTTGAGCACTTGTCTTGGAAAGGGGGTTTCATGCACATGTTTAAATAACTTGATTATTAGATGTGATTGACATTGTTATGATCCCTGTGACTTATGATCCCATGGAGGGTGTACTTGTTGTTGTTGCAGTTCCAAACCCGACAAACAAGTACACATGGGGAGATGATTAGTTTGGACCTCCATAGGGATAAAATCCCACCAGATGGATGCTGACACCCCAGCTAGGCATAGAGACAGATTAGAGGTTTGCATCAGAGAGAGAGAAGGGTGTTCCACCAGAGACAGCCTAGCAGGCCTGGACCCAAGGGGGTCTTTCCCTTCTCACTATGATGTAGGCCTTGGAAGGCCCATGATGTCACCCATGTGACCCATGACATCACCGAACGTTTTGGACACTTTGAAGGCAATGTTGTGCCAAGTGGCACATGTGGTTTGATTTAGAGGCCCAAGGAGGCATAACGTTTTTCTGCTGGGGGCCAATGTTTCCCTAAAAAAGGCCTAACGTTGCCCTAAAAGGGCATGATGTCACCTTTTCTACTTGATTTGGATTTTTATTATGTCATTTAATGTAAAAATTGGATATTACATGTAATTGCCCATGTCATCCTTTTTTACCTAATTATGGTCATTGAAACTGTATAAATAAGGGTTTTTACCCTTGTATTTTTCATCATATTTCACTCATACTTAGTGAGGTCTGAAATTTTCGCCCTAATTAGGGTTTATTGGCTGAAATTTTAGGCACACTTGTTGAAGGAGGCTAATTTTGGACCATTTTGGCAATTTTCTTGGTGCAAGTGTTCAACTAGGGTTTTTGCATGATGATTCTTGATGAATGTAAGTAATATTTATCCAATTATTATTAATTGAATGGTTATGGTTATGTTTATCTTTCATTTACATTAATATTATGAAATTTCTAGTTTAAAACCCTAGGAAGCCAAGCATATGTTATTGTCCTTTCTTTAAGAGCTTTTGCCTACTAGATTTTGCTAAAGAATCATGGACCACATTCAATAGAGAGCGACCACTAGATCCTGATATCGAGGAGTTCTTGACATGCATATCACCAGATCATGTATGCATCCAGGAGCCAAACCATCCGAAAGAAGATGATCTGCGTGGCCTGATAGAGGGAGACATGCAGAGTGGTCTAAATGAGGAAGTGAACCAAGAACATCAAGATTACATTGAACATTGGTTCCAGATGACAACAAGATTGAAGCACCACTCTCTTCTTCAACAACTCTCCACATCATCATCAAAGCAGTTGGTTCATCCTATTCTGGTATACATTAAAGCTTATCTTTCAAACCCAAGTATGAATGTGTTTCTACACCTGTTACGCACATGGTTACATTGGAAATATTCTTACACGTGAAATTTAATTTCTTGTTCTTAGATAGGATAGAGTAAAATTTGCATGTTAGTTAACCTAGTTCTCAATAAATGCAACATCTTTTCATGTTTCTTTTCAAATAAATGAAATGAGATGAAGATAATATTGGTGATCTAACATCAAAAACCAAAACAACTTAAGATATTTCTTCTTCTTATTACATGCAGATTTCAGACTATTTAATAACAGTTGCTCATAAGCCTAATCTTTAAAATATTATGGGGATTTACAAAATATTTAAGGTCTGCATAATGATGCCCATAGGTAACTTGTACATCCTAGTTTCATATCAAAACTTGTTATTCAAGCATTCTTATCAAATAGTAGTAGGAGAGTGAATGAAACTTCTACTTGTGAGGGAACACAATCTTATATGGAGAAGATGAACTTGGGGACTAGTGACACCTTTAGGTCATTCTCTCATGGGCTCATCCACCACACATTAAGTAACTTTGACCATGATATGTCTTTTGACTAATCTCGATACATAAGTCTATTTTTCATACGAACAATCTTTTATGGGCAATCTATAAAATATCTTCCAACCCATTACCATCCCATCCTATAAAAAGGTTTTCAAAGATGCTCCCCCATTCACCCATGCGAAAGCAATCTATACATTTTATCTTAAGGGTAAATATTGGGACAAGATCCTTTGATGGAAAATGGGTGTAAGAGGCTAACCCGTTGGGATACTGAACAGGTCTATTGGAAGCGAGTATCGGCCTATGGTATAACTAGGCAAACCCATCAGGGTATTGAATAGGCTCGTGGGAAATGGGGCATTCTGCCTGGGAAGGATATTTCTTAGATGTCAAAATTACCCCATCGAAGTACTGAACAGGCTTGTTGGAAATGGGTTATGATTTTGATGTCTTTCATTATGCCTAATCTGTATTTGTCTGTATGAACAATATACCTTTGTAAATCGATAAGAAGAAGCATGCATGGTTGAACAAAAGGATAATGAACCTCATATAATTGCCATTTGAGAATGTCTGTAAGATGGTCTTAAGACTGCGTCATTCATACCTAGGATGTCATTTTCCTAGACGTGGGACCCATAAGTGTAGGAGTCTAATAAACTCAAATGCGAACGTTATCAATATCACTTGAATGACATAGATTCTTTGAGAAATTAAACAGGGATGATTGGTTTCCTATCGGTTTCTCATTTATTAAAGACTATGTATCTCCTCATGTTCTCTTGTTTAAGGATAAGAGGAAAAATCCATCATCATAATTTACATGGTTTCTTGAGCATGCAACTATTAATGATTGATGAAATCATATGTAATAAGTAATTTAGAAATTTCATTTATGCTTGTAATATTTTAAAATAAATTTCATTTCCGAATTTACAAGCATGAATACAATTTAATTTTTGGTTGTTTCTTCAAGCATGACATCAATGCATATTTATTCTCTTGTAATAATAGTATTGGTTTAGTTCTTTTAGATTTTTCTATTCTAGTACTGTTGGTACAAGAACCAATAGGTTCCTGTACCGACAGTACATAAATTTAAATCTTTTTCGAGGGTACTTTTTGCAGGATATTTTCAGTAGCTTTTAGCTCTAGCATACTTCATTTCCCTCCTTCAGTCGACATGCATCGGTTGCACATAATCCTCTTTCATCTTGCAACAATTTGGTATGCTAATAAGAGTTTGCATGAGGGCATGCAAACCAACAGGCATGGGGGAGAGAGAGACATAAGGAATCTCAGCAGATCAACATTCATCAACTCTCTCCTAGATATCCATCAGTTCTCAACCTTGCTCCACTTCATCTTCAAATTTCAGCAGTCTACATCATGATTTTACAGACATTTCGTCCTGTTCTACATAGTTTACAGTTCAACATGCATTAGAATTCAAAGCAAGGGTAAATTGAGGTAAAACTGGTACAAATCTTTTTAATTTACTAAAAACTTGGAAAACATGATGCATAACCACTATTACCCACTCCACACTCCACTATGCATTATCGCAACTACTCAGTAAACCATCCATCTTCACTCCACTTGTCATAATGAACAATATACTTTGATGATAAGACCAAGTAATGAAAAGGAAATATGTGGTATACAAATAAAAAGAAACATCTATAGTGTCTTCTCTTTGTACATCATAAAGCATTCTTAAGCCATCTCAAAGAGGATGAAGTCATTGTTGCCTATCCAAACAAAGAACCACAAAGTAAATATTGGTCTTAAAATTGATGTCTAAGTTCATACAACCACCATATGCACAGCATTCACCATCACTCTGATACCTCATCCGCTGCTTGCCCTCCATTTTTATGATAATTTTGTTTCTATGTTTGAAATCAATCTGTGGCAGTTTCCAAAGTGTCATTCCATAAGAACTAACACCTACACAAAAGAAACAATGTCATATAAATCTATAAGCAGAGTATCATAAGCTCTTCACCTTGTTTGCATGAGGACATGAAAATCCTTTGGTTTGGGGGTGTGTTGAGCTCCAGTTTTTTCATACTTTCTGCCATACAAATACACTCATCATTACACCTTCTCCCTTCATTTCATCAATAATATATCGTTAATTACACCATAAACCTCCATTATCTCTTGTTACTCATCCTATGTGGTTAATACATAATTTTCCATATTTTTAGTGATTAAAAGGATGATTATACAATAGTTCTGTCGATGATGGTTTAATATTATGTTTCTATGTCCAAGAATAATCTTATGTATTGTTCAGGTTTCGGTATATGCACTACCCATGCTCTGATACATGTACTGTTATTGTTCCGGTACCCGCATTGCAGGTCATCCGGTACTCCAAGTCATCCGGTATCAGAAGGTTCTACAGTCAACCAGTACCTGCAAATTCATCTGGTACCCACACTCCATGTCATCCAATACTCTGCAGTGATCCAGTACTACCTTTGCGTTCATCTGATATCAGCTCTCTGCCTCTTCTAGTAACAGCTTCATCTGGTACCAAATTGCGCCTATTCTAGTACTAGCTCCATCCAATACTACCATCGTGTTGGTCCGGTACCCATATTCGTGACTGTGTTCATCCAGTACTAAACCCCTCCCTACAATATTCTAGTACTAACTTTTCTAATCTGGTACCAACTGTTCTAATCTGGTACCAACTGTGCTAATCCGATACTAGAAATAATTTGAAATTTTGGAAAGCTTCTAGAGGAAAATAGGATACATGGGTTTTGTCCAGAGCCACGTTTACATGCGAAAAATTGTGACAAAATTCACCCAACTCACACGTGTGGACCTCCAGCTCAGGGGGAATGATTATGCTAAAATTAATGAAAATCTCATACTTCCAACTTGTGCCTCGATTTTCGTGCAGATGGAATCAGATCTAGAAATTCTACAGAATGGGTTTTGTCTAGAATATGGAAAATTGAGTATCCCGAGGTCTGTTTTTCAAAATTAGAATTGGTTTGGAAGATATGGGTGGGCGACTAACTCGAATCTACCCAAATTGCAATAAAACCCAGATTTTTTAGGATTTTATCTAAAATTGGAAATTTTTGAAATCAGAGCTTTGGGATTCGGTCCCATCCACTCCTCAATGATTCTTCATGTATAAATAATCCTCATGAGACTGAGGGAAGTGAATAATTATTATCATCATTACATTAGTATGTTCTCATATGGAGAGATTTGGATCCATAAGAAAGGTGTTGTAAATTTCTGAATTTGAATTGAATAAGGAAGTGTTGATGTTATGAGTCATTGAGCGTGATTACTCCTTGGTTCTGTAAGCCTCTCTAGCCACACATGCTAGGTGAGGTAGGGCCCCCTCAAACTGGTATGTGTTGGTCTTGTTTATTATTTAATTTTCATAGTAATTAGGATTTAGTTAATTGCTTTTCTAGCTTACTCACATTTTTATTTCAATTCATCCTTTGTGTGATTGCAATTTGATTTAGTTTTATGAATTCAGGTTCATTAAATACTCATGATTGATTCTTCAAGTGTATGCAATAATGTTCCATCTCTTCCATTGTATTTACCACTTCCTTCTTTCGTTGCTTTGTTTCATGTTTATTAGGTTCTAACACACTTATTTCCAGCAGTATGTGCAATTTGATTTCAGAGTATGAGTACATGTTCAAGATCACCCCAAATTATGTCTACACGCACCTTCACATAGGGTTTCATATCTATGTTCTAAATACTCAGTTTCCACTGATTGCATTTCCCAAATCATCATTGCAACCTACATCCATGTCATTTTTCCAAACTCACTACAGTTTGACCATGATTCCCTCTTCCAATTCATTGATATCCCATTGCTATTCTCTCTCATAACCACACCTCCATTTTCCTCATACAAATCGATTAAACCATACATCAACTTACATTCAAAAGAACTCAATTCCATCATACCCAACATTACATCCATAAACATAAACCCTCTCTAATCAATTGCACCCATATTTGAGTTGTTTCGAGATTGGTTATAGAGGTAGATCATTTCCATTCTAGCTCTCAATAATTCTTTGTGAATTGTTCTCATTAGTCCAATAATATATAAAATACAAAGAGTTAAAACCATTCTTCTTATATTCCTCTACTTTCACTCTAAAATTATGTTCATGGAATTAATTAGAAGATTCTATCACATCTGCAATCCATCGAACACAGAAAACACAGAGTGCATTTCCTTCCATCTATTCCTCTTTATATAGATCATTGTTACATATTTTCATTCATTCGGTAGATCCATTATTCCATTAGGTAGATTTCATCATTGTTGTTGTACCCATTTGAATAATTGTCTTGGAGTTTTAGTTTCATCTCTTTACAAGTCATTTTCAGATTGTCTTCATTGTCTTTTAATCTAGTTTTTTTTTATTTAGTTTTCTTGTAGCTTAGCTAACCACTACTGGAATCCATTGAAGGACAATAAACTTAAGTAAGCTACCCATGATTAATCACACGAACATCACCCTGAGTGCATGAAAGACTGCGATCTAAGCCTTTATAGCACTAAGTATTCCTACGTCCCAGTGATGAATCCTTAGTGTTAATTTGTTGCAGTGTGGGTTTGAGGATTGTTTTTACGACTTTAGATTAGGCTAGACTAGGCTCTGATCCTGTGTTTCCTACACTTTCACCTCGAAGCTTACGATCCTCGATTGATAATTAAATGTGGGAAATAATAGTGCATATATGTAGCCCCAACATTTTGGCATCGTTGTCGGGGAGGTGCTAAAGGGATTAGAGCATAGGTAGGTTGCTTTTATTTCTCCAAAGCCTTGAGTGTTCCTTTCATGCAAGTGTGTTTCTTTTCATGCAAGTGTGGTGTGCTTTTAAGGATGACCTAAGGGCAGAGAGAATACGGTAAGACGTGAGGGAAGAGCCCACGCATCCACTTTAGTGGGGTTACTCCAAAGTTAGGTTGTCCTCTTCCTTTTAGTAGTTAGAATTTGTGTTTTATTAGCATTAGCCATTTTTTTTTATATATGAGAAGAGAAGCTAACTTGTGTGAACATATAACTTGGTGACAGCAGGGTCCTAGTAGCAAGGTGGCGCTTTGAGTATATAATTGGTTTGCTTGCATTATTCTTTTAGTTTGCTTCTTTTTATTTCTTTAGGGTTTTTAAAAAAACGTTTTTGGGCACTATAAGAACCCCCCTCTACACTAACCCATGTGTGAAATAGGACCCATCAACCACCAAGAAGAACTCAAAGATGATAAAAAATTTAACAGAACTCTCTTAAATTCTAGCAATAGTTGGGATCTCTGTCTCTCAGGAAGAGTAAATCTTGACAATAGTCAAGAACCTATATGCCTCTTCGAAAGTGATAAAAGAAGAAGAGTTCCATGAGCTACATCCACAAGAAGATCTAAAATCCTTTTGTAATCACTCTTTCCAACCTATAGGAGATACTAAAGAATCATGGACCACATTCAATGGAGATCCAACACTAGAACCTAAGATCAAGGAGTTCTTGGCATGCATATCACCAGATCCTGTATGCATCCAAGAGCCAAACCATCCGAAAGAAGATGATCTGTGTAGCATGATAGAGAGAGACATGCAGAGTGGTCTAAATGAGGAAGTGAACGAAGAACATCAAGATTACATTGAACATTGGTTCCAGATGACAACAAGATTAAAGCACCACTCTCTTCTTCAACAACTCTCCACATCATCATCAAAGTAGTTGGTTCTTCGTATTCTAGTATACATTAAAGCTTATCTTTCAAACCCAAGTATGAATGTGTTTCTACACCTGTTACACACATGGTTACATTGGAAATATTCTTACACGTGAAATTTAATTTCTTGTTCTTAGATAAGATAGAGTAAAATTTGCATGTTAGTTAGCCTAGTTCTAAATAAATGATACATCTTTTCATGTTTCTTTTCAAATAAATGAAATGAGATGAAGATAATATTGGTGATCTAACATCAAAAACCAAAACAACTTAAGATATTTCTTCTTCTTATTACATGCAGATTTCAAACTATTAATAATAACAATTGCTCATAAGCCTAATCTTTAAAATATTATGGGGATTTACAAAATATTTAAGGTCTGCATAATGATGCCCATAGGTAACTTGTACATCCTAGTTTCATATCAGAACTTGTTATTCAAGCATTCTTATCAAATAGTAGCAGGAGAGTGAATGAAACTTCTACTTGTGAGGGAACACAATCTTATATGGAGAAGATGAACTTGGGGACTAGAGACACCTTTAGGTCATTCTCTCATGGGATCATCCACCACACATTAAGTAAGTTTGACCATGATATGTCTTTCGACTAATCTCGATACATAAGTCTATTTTTCATACGAACAATCTTTTATGGGCAATCTATAAAATATCTTCCAACCCAATACCATCCCATCCTATAAAAA
>SNQJ01S0010499.1:44380-60712 GCA_010110895.2 Picea sitchensis
TATTCAAGCATTCTTATCAAATAGTAGCAGGAGAGTGAATGAAACTTCTACTTGTGAGGGAACACAATCTTATATGGAGAAGATGAACTTGGGGACTAGAGACACCTTTAGGTCATTCTCTCATGGGATCATCCACCACACATTAAGTAAGTTTGACCATGATATGTCTTTCGACTAATCTCGATACATAAGTCTATTTTTCATACGAACAATCTTTTATGGGCAATCTATAAAATATCTTCCAACCCAATACCATCCCATCCTATAAAAAGGTTTTCAAAGATGCTCCCCCATTCACCCATGCGAAAGCAATCTATAAATTTTATCTTAAGGGTAAAGATTGGGACAAGAGCCTTTGATGGAAAATGGGTGTAAGAGGCTAACCCGTCGGGATACTAAACAGGTCTGCTGGTAGCGGGTATCGACCTATGGTATAACTAGGAAAACCCATCGGGGTACTGAACATGCTCGTGGGAAATGGGGCATTCTGCCTTGAAATTAAGATATTTCTTAGATGTCAAAATTAACCCATCGGAGTACTGAATAGTCTTGCTAGCAATGGGTTCTGATTTTGATGTCTTTCATTATGCCTAATCTGTATTTATCAGTATGAACAATATACCTTTGTAAATCGATAAGAAGAAGCATGTATGGTTGAACAAAAGGATAATGAACCTCATATAATTGCCATTTTAGATTGTCTGTAAGATGGTCTTAAGACCCTGTCATTCATATCTAGGATATCATTTTCCTAGAGGTGGGACCCATAAGTGTAGGAGTCTAATAAACTCAAATGCGAACATTATCAATATCACTTGAATGACATAGATTCTTTGAGAAATTAAACAGGGATGATTGGTTTCCTATCGGTTTTTCATTTATTAAAGACCACGTATCTCCTCATGTTATCTTGTTTAAGGATAAGAGGAAAAATCCCCCATCATAATTTACATGGTTTCTTGAGCATGCAAATGTTAATGATTGATGAAATCGTATGTAATAAGTAATTTAGAAATTTCCTTTATGCTTGTAATATTTTAAAATAAATTTCATTTCCGAATTTACAAGCATGAATACAGTTTAATTTTTGGTTGTTTCTTCAAGCATGGCATCAATGTATATTTATTCTCTCGTAATAATAATATTGGTTTAGTTCTTTTAGATTTTTTCGTTCCAGTACTACTAGTACAGGAACCAATAGGTTCATGTACCAACAGTACATAAATTTAAATCTTTTTCGAGGGTACATTTTGTAGGATATTTTCAGCAGCTTTTAGCTCTGGCATACTTCATTTCCCTCCTTCAGTCAACATGCATCGGTTGCACATAGTCCTCTTTCAGCTTGCAACAATTTGGTATGCTAATAAGAGTTTGCATGAGGGCATGCAAACCAACAGGCATGGAGGAGAGAGAGACATACATAATCTCAGCAGATCAACATTCATCAACTCTCTCCTAGATATCCATCAGTTCTCAACCTTGCTCCACTTCATCTTCAAATTTCAGCAGTCTACATCATGATTTTACAGACATTGCATCCTGTTTTGCATAGTTTACACTTCAACATGCATTAGAATTCAAAGCAAGGGTAACTTGAGGTAAAACTGGTACAAATCTTTTTAATTTACTAAAAACTTGGAAAACATGATGCATAACCACTATTACCCACTCCACACTCCACTATTCATTATCACAACTACTCAGTAAACCCTCCATCTTCACTCCACTTGTATTAATGAACAATATACTTTGATGATAAGACTAAGTAATGAAAAGGAAATATGTGGTATACAAATAAAAAGAAACATCTATCGTGTATTCTCTTTGTACATCATAAAGCATTCTTAAGCCATCTCAAAGAGGATGAAGTCATTGTTTCATATCCAAGCAAAGAACCACAAAGTAAATATTGGTCTTAAAATTGATGTCCAAGTTCATACAACCACCATATGCACAGCATTCACCATCACTATGATACCTCATCCGTTGCTTGTCCTCCATTTTTATGATAATTTTGTTTCTATGTTTGAAATCAATCTGTGGTAGTTTCCAAAGTGTCATTCCACAAGAACTAACACCTACACAAAAGAAACAATGTCATATAAATCTATAAGCAAAGTATCATAAGTTCTTCGCCTTGTTTGCATGAGGACATGCAAATCCTTGGGTTTGGGGGTGTGTTGAGCTCCAGTTTTGTCATACTTTCCGCCATACAAACACACTCATCATCACACCTTCTCCCTTTATTTCATCAATAATATATCGTTAATTACACCATAAACCTCCATTATCTCTTGTTATTCATCCTATGTGGTTAATACATAATTTTCCATATTTTTAGTGATTAAAAGGATGATTATACAATATTTTTGTCGATGATGGTTTAATCCTATGTTTCTATGTCCAAGCAACATCTTCTGTATTGTTCAGGTTCCGATATATGCACTGTCCATGTTCTGATACATGTATTGTTCTTGTTTCGGTACCCGCATTGCAAGTCATTCGATACTCCAAGTCATCCAGTACCAAAAGGTTCTAAAGTCATCTGGTACCCACACTCCATGTCATCCAATACTCTGCAATGATCCGTTACTACCTTTGCGTTCATCTAATACCAGCTCTCTGCCTCTTCTAGTACCAGCTTCATCTGGTACCAGATTGCGCCTATTCTAGTACTAGCTCCATCCAGTACTACCATCGTGTTGGTTCGGTACCCATATTCTTGACTCTGTTCATCCGGTACTAAACCCCTACCTACTATTAACGCTCTGTAAATTTCTAGAGTTTCTTGAAAGGGAAGAAGAAATTTACTAGAGGTAACTTTATACAACCACTTCAAAACTGGGATCTAGCCCTGCCAGTTTCAAAGAGGGATCTCTCTGTAAGATTTAACTTTGTTTGATTTTCAGATATTAGGCTAGTTAAGATTGAATAGAACCGAGTTGTTTGTTTTTTGTAAATTGGATGAAAAAGGATTTATGCATCCATTGGGCTATGGAGTCTGTTTTATAAAATGGGAGAGCAACTAACAGGTTTTAAAAGGTGTTCTCACAGGGCGAGATAATGCAACTGTTGGATTCTTTAGCATAAAATGATGGATAGCAGATGAGACGAGAAAGTCAATTATAACCAAGAAGCAATTAAGAATTTCTTAATTATAATCTCAGAAGATAAACATTTAGATCATTAAAAGCTAGAAACAGAGTATGTGAAGGTAAATTTTGCAACCTTAACTCCTTTTAACTATTAGATTAGAAAACACAATGATAAATAAGAAATATGCACATTCAACAAAGAAAAGAAAAACTTCACCAATAGTTAACACACAAGAATCTTGTGAAAATCCATTTGTATTACTGGAAGATCTCTTGATATTGATTACAATGTTCACAGCTCATTGGGGCGTAAAAAATCAACAACGTTACTTCAACGTTTGAAGTATTTATAATCAAAATTACAAATGACCCTGTCATCAATGATTAGGATGTAGCAAGATCTGAATCTAACTAACTACGTAACAGAATACAAAAATTTAGGAACCGTCGATGATGTGTCAAACTCATGAAGTTGATTTTGGGGAAGGTCATTGGTGAGTCATCTGCATGACTTTGTTTGATCTGATTGCTTATTAGACTTGGACACATTATCTCCCACTCGATCAGATTGCATAGCTCTTCCCATCATAGCTGATGGGGAATGATGACTTTGAGTAATCTTCGATATATCTCATCCATCTCTGTGTACTTGGAAAAATTTGGTTTGACGATGGAAATATACCGGCTCTCATGCTGTATGCTGATGTTTGGCTGCAAAGTTTCTAAGAAATCCTTGCCCATTATGCTGCCTTGTATTCTCAAAAAATTTGAACTATCTTTGGCCACCGTGGTCAACTTCTATTTATAATCGGTAAGGATCATTAACTTGTCATTTAGGACCCTTAAGCCAGGGAGACCTTTCTTCTGCAAAGCTTCAATCTTGCCAAAAAATCTTTGAACTCCTATGTCCATAGTCTGGACTTTCTCCTCCAACTACAACATCAGACCTCTCTTGGTCAGAACCCTCTTGACTTTGAGGATGGTTTCCATCCTGTCTTCAATCTTCAAATCCTCTAACTCTTCCCTAGTTTTTTAATTTAGGAATCTAATGATCTTAGTGGCTTCTGTGGGCATTTCTCCCAACTCTCCTTTTATTTTCTCAATAGCCTGCTTACTCCTCTGTACCAGTTCATTTTGCTCGAACATGATTTGCACCATAGGCCATATTTCATTTATGGATTTGGAGATGTCCATCCAAATATTCTCTTTGGCCTCAGCAAGTGTCTTGCCTACCACTGTTTGCTTTTAAAGTTGTTGCAATTCCTGTTTGAGCTTATCTGATGTTTCCTTCTCCATGGAGTAGCTTGTTTGGTAAGAAGACTTGAGCCCCTGAAGGCTCTCAACTTCCTTTTTCAATCTGTTGATTTTCGTCTCTTGTAAATTAATCCCCTCCATGGATTTTGCTAGCTCCACTGTCTTTTCCAGAGCTGTCAGTGGGGTGGCAAATGGAATGTCGGTCATGGTGGTGGTTTCTACACTCACTGTGTTGACTCCCGTGAGGGGAACTGCACTCAGTGGAATGACTTCCATAGGTGTTGATTGTTCCTTTTCCTTCACCAACCTTTCCAGCTCTGCTTCCATTTCTTTCAACTGTGCATTCTGCTCCATGATCAACTTGAGCATTTCATCCTTCTCCCCTTCCATCTCAGATATCTCCTTTGCCTGTGCATCTTCAGTGGGTGGTAATTTCAGCTGTCTCCTTAGATATGTTATATCAGCATTCTTCTTTTTTAGCATCTCTTCAACTACTTTCACGTTCGAGGGGTCATACCCAATCTTGAGCACCAATTCTTCCAAGGTTTTAATTATGTTTTCCATTGCAAAGGATGATATCTTCTCCAGCTTCAATTGTGTCTGAACATTGTTCAGAGAAGCCTGCAATTTAGTGGTAGTAGTAGAAGCTTTTTCCAAGGTGTAGAATACCATTTCTCCAGTCTGTCGATGCAGATCCATCTGATCAGCTAAGTGTACATCTTTGGTGTTGAATTCAAAAGTTGCTCTTTTGTAATCAGTGATAGCCTTAGGATCGGACACTTGTGCATGGAGAAAGGCCATATGCATCTTTCCTTTCTCTATATCAAATGCAGACAAAAGTTGATGTTGCGCCATGGACATTTGCTTCATAAACTGAGCATATGTGTTGCTTGTGAACATTTGATTCTTCTTCTTGATCATATCATATTTCTCAAAGACACTCAATTTCGCACCTCGACTATGTTGATTTACCAGCAAAGTATTAATCTGCTTCTAGGATGAAAAAGTAGACGTGATCTGTTGATCGCTTGAGATAAGAGGTGACTAATCACCTTTCAAAACTGTGATGGGTTGTGTTTCCTTCTCACCAGTCATTTCAGTCATATGACAGGATTTTGGTCTTTTGGTGTGCATCCGAAACTCTTCAGCCGAGACTTCGAAAACAGAAGGAGATGCCTCCTTTCTAGGTCTTTTCTCTTTAGGTGCCTGTGGTGTGTTTATTTGAGAGATAATGATTTGAGGAGACTGTTGTTATACCTCTTCCAGTGTACTCACCTCCCACTCCGTTTGATTTGAAAAATTCTCTATATCCGGCTTGGGTGCATGAATATACAGGATATTTTTGTTCTTCACTCTCATCTCTGTGATGATTCCCCATGGAGCGTAGTGCCACAGAAAACTTGTGCCAAACTTCATTTTCCTCAAAAGTTTATCCGCCTCTTCCCCGGCAGCTCGGCTATTGCAGATAAAGGACCCTATTTGCCCCTTGATTCTCAGTTGTTGTCTCTTCTTCAAAGACACAAAGTGTATGTCATCAGAATTTATCACTTGTCTTATATATTCAAGGGAAAATATCCTCACCGGCAAATACTTAGGCAGCTTATATGGAGCCAGATCGCACCCGTATACTCTGATTTCTGTAAAGTTCTGGTACAGGTACCAATATCCCATTTTAGTGAGGTCTGAGAGGTGAAAAATTGTTTGGATCTCCTCATTTATCCTTGGCTTGGGCCTCCCACTAAGCATGATCATCATAGGATGGTAGAACTGCTCAATGAATTGTTTGAAGTTGAATTTTGTAGAGTTTCTTCTGAGCAGTGAGGTCCAATATGTTACTGCCTGGGGTTTGTCGTCCTTGTCCATTTTCTGCATCCGGAAGGGGAACTTCTCTGTCTGAAAAAAGATGAACATGTAGGCCAGTATAGAGGAATACCGGAACATGCCCTTTGTGGTGAGTTTTGAGAGTTGATCATGGATATTCTTTGCTAGGAAAGTGTTGAAGTCGAACTGGATGGTAGCCTTTTCCTCGGCTGAGAAAATGGATAAGAAACCCAATATAGGTTCGTCTACCCACTCGTCCAAAAAATAACCAAGTAGAGAACAGAGTGATGAAATTACTTGGTTTCCTCTTTCTAAGAACAGGGAAGAAGGGTATGGGGGATTTGTCTTGGGGAACTGAGCATCCTGCAGGAGGAAAAGCTCAAAAATTTGGGCTCTTTGAGGAAAAGACAGATTCTGATACAATTCTGTTAGAATTTCAAGGTTGAAAGGGGATGGGGAATCAATTATAGGTATATGGAGCATCTGATCAATGGCTTCTGGCATGATAGAGAAAAGAGTTTCCCCGGACGAAGAAACTATGTTTTTTTGGTCAGGGAGGTAATGAGCTTGACATTTTAGAGAAAATTCAGGGAAGTGGTGGACTTGGGGAAACAGATAAAGAGGAAGATTGGACTCCCAGATCCCAATTTCATCACTTTGATCTATGAATGTATCTTTAAACCATGACTGTAATTCTATGAAATCAAATTCGCACCTTGTCTCTGAGATTAAGTAATCCTTGTCGGCTAATGGGATCTTGTCGAGGTCGACAGGAGGTGGGAGGAATGTATTTTCCTCAGCTTCTGCTCTTTTAGATTTGGACGCCATTACTGCAAAAAATACCTGCAATTTAAACACAAAACGTTATCGGGTGGCTATGGTTAGGTCAATGACTGGATCAGCAAAAGTGGAAAAGGATTGTCTGGTGTGTGAAGAGAGTGAATAATATGAAAATGGAAAAAACAAGGATGGTTTTGAGTGAACGGGTATCTGTTGGGCGCGGGTGACAGGTCCGTAGGCTAACGGATAGGTGGCATGTAATAAATGGCCAATGGGTTGTTTGAAGTGTGAGATGGCAGGTGAAGGATGGATGAAGGGTGTGAAAGGGTGATGTGGAATGTGTTGATTGGGGCGAAGGCAGATGTGAGGTGGTTTGTGATGGGTGACCAAAGGGAGAAAATTGATGGAGTTATGAGACGGTACCCATAGGGGGAGGTAGTGGAGTGTGATGTCACCAGGCGACGGCGGTATGTCAGAAGGGTGGTAAATGGTAAGTGGTTTTAGAGAGGAGAGGCTCTGATGCAATCAATGTGTGCCATGTTATGGTGGGGACCGCCTGGAAAAACCACTTCATTCTAGACCCCCCCCCGCCCACCTTTAAAGACAGAACGGTTGGGAGGGTCCATAATCCTTTGTCATTCGTTCATCTGTGCGTTGCATGCTAGACCGTAGATCTAAGCGCCCCTGTTAACCAACATTCCAGACCCCCCCCTCCGTTAAAAGCAGAACGATCGGGGGGGTCCAGAATTGCATCTCAATCATAGATCTAGGTGCCAACACCTCAGCCGTTCATCTATGTGCTCTTGTTACCCATCATTCCGGACCCTCCCCCCCCCACCATTAAAAGTAGAACGGTCGGGGGGGTCCGAAAAAGCTTGTTGACCGTAGATCTAAGCGTTGATGTCTCAGCCGTAGATCGATGCACTCTCTTTAATCAGCCAACGCACAATCATATTTTCACATAAAAACTTAGGCTAAGTGCTTTTTGTGGGCTTTCTTTGTTTTCCCTGCTTTTTGTCACCATAGGGATTAGGCAACATATTTTCAAACATCAAAGATATGAATCAACATTGATCATCATGCATGTTTTATTGAAATCAAGACAACTAACCTATGCTCTAACCTAAGTTCTAACCTACTCTCCTATGAAATTTAGCCCAGATTAAACTATTGGACTAAGAAATTACTCTACCCTAGGGTTATTTGACCAAGATTAAGCAGCTTGGTCAAATTTATTCACTAGCTAACCTATCTACTTGGCTAAGATTAAACAATTTAGCCAAGCTTATTCACTAATTCTATCAAAATCAATTTAAAAGGACTTGGCCATGATTAAACTGTATGGATCAAGTTATTGTTATTGAATGGGGCTTTGTTCATTTTTTCTTTTATGCCCTCTTTTATTCCTTTCTTTTTATTTTCTTTTCTTCTTTTTTTTCTTTTTCTTTTTAAATCATTTGCAGAATGCAACATTATTTACAAAATATGGGTCAAGAATGAAAAAATTTCCAGTCACCAGTTGATCCTATGAATTATAGGGTTATAACACCTACAAGATTCTAGTACTAATTTTTCTAATCCGGTACGAACTGTTCTAATCCGGTACCAACTGTGCTAATCCGGTACTAGAAATTATTCGAAATTTTGGAAAGATTCTAGAGGAAAATTGGATACATGGGTTTTGTCCATAGCCACGTTTACATGCGAAAACGTGTGACAAAATTCACCTAGCTCACATGTGTGGACCTCCAGCTCAAGGGGAATGATTCTGCTAAAATTAGTGAAAATCTCAAACTGCCAACTTGCGCCTCTATTTCTGTGCAAATGGAATCAGATCTAGAAATTCTACGGAATGAGTTTTGTCTAGAATATGGAAAATTGAGTAATACGAGGAAGTTTTTCAAAATTAGAATTGGTTTGGAAGATATGGGTGGGGGACTAACTCAAATCTGCCCAAATTGCAATAAAACCTAGATTTTTGAGGATTTTCTCTAAAATTGTAAATTTTGAAATCAGAGCTTTGGGATTCGGTCCCATCCACTTCTCAATGATTCTTCATGTATAAATAAGCCTCATGAGACTAAGGGAAGGGAAGAATGATTATCATCATTATGTTAGTATGTTCTCATATGGAGAGATTTGGATCCATAAGAAAGGTGTTGTAAATTTCTGAATTTGAATTGAATAAGGAAGTGTTGATGTTATGAGTCACTGAGCATGATTACTCATTGGTTATGTAAGCCTCTCTAGCCACACATTCTAGGTGAGGTAGGGTCCCCTCAACCTAGTATGTGTTGGTCTTTTTTATTATTTAATTTGCATAGTAATTAGGATTTAGTTAATTGCATTTCTAGCTTAAGTACATTTTAATTTCAATTCATCCTTTGTGTGATTGCAATTTGATTTAGTTTTATGAATTCAGGTTCATTAAATACTCATGATTGATTCTTCAAGTGTATGCAATAATGTTCCATCTCTCCCATTGTATTTACCACTTCCTTCTTTTGTTGCTCTGTTTCATGTTTATTAGGTTCTAACACACTTATTTCCAACAGTATGTGCAATTTGATTTCAGAGTATGAGTACATGTTCAAGATCACCCCAAATTATGTCTCCCCACACCTTCACATAGGGTTTCATATATCTGTTCCAAATACTTTGTTTCTACTGATTGCATTTCCCAAATCATCATTGCAACTTACAGCCATGTCATTTTTCCAAACTCACTACACTTTGACCATGATTCCCTCTTCCAATTCGCTGTTATCCCATTGATATTCTCTCTCATAACCATGCCTCCATTTTCCTCATACAAATCGATTAAACCATACATCAACTTACATTCACAAGAACTCAATTCCATCATACCCAGCATTACATCCATAAACATAAACCCTCTCTAATCAATTGTGCCCAGATTTGAGTTGTTTCAAGATTGGTTACAGAGGTAGATCATTTCCATTCTAGCTCTCAATAATTCTTTGTGAATTGTTCTCATTAGTCCAATAATATATAAAACACAAAGAGTTAAAACCATTCTTCTTATATTCCTCTACTTTCACTCTAAAATTCTGTTCTTGGAATTAATTAGAAGATTCTATCACATTTGCAATCCATCGAACACGGAAAACACAGAGTGCATTTCCTTCCATCTATTCCTCTTTATATAGATCATTGTTACATATTTTCATTCATTCGGTAGATCCATTATTCCATTAGGTAGATTTCATCATTGTTGTTGTACCCATTTGAAGAATTGTCTTGGAGTTTTAGTTTCATCTGTTTACAAGTCATTTTCAAATTGCCTTCATTGTCTTTTAATCTAGTTTTCTTTGATTTAGTTTTCGTGTAGCTTAGCTAACCACTACTGGAATCCATTGAAGGACAAGAAACTTAAGTAAGATACCCACGATTAATCACACGAACATCACCCTGAGTGCATGAAAGACTGCGATCTAAGCCTTTATAGCACTAAGTATTCCTACGTCCCAGTGATGAATCCTTAGTGTTAATTTGTTGCAGTGTGGGTTTGAGGATTTTTTTGTCAACTTTAGATTAGGCTAGACTAGGCTCTGATCCTGTGTTTCCTACGCTTGCACCTCGAAGCTTACGAGCCTCGGTTGATAATTAAATGTGGGAAATAATAGTGCATATATGTAGCCCCAATAGTTACCAACACTTCAACTATTAACCTCTCTTGTCTTTGGCTCTCCTACTATCATATTTTCTTTCAAAATTTTATGCCACTTAATGGACTCCATTTTCTCTAAAGGCACTATTCTAAGACTTGCTATTGAGTGATTGACCAAAACAACTATCAAAACCTACACCTTAAGCCTTCTACTAACCACTTCTAACATTAGAATAGTCTAACCTACTAACTTTGTTGTTGTTGTTACTAAAGTAAGAAATAGCCATATTTTGTAGCATTAAAAGCATCTAAAAGCAATTGAAAAAGTTGATTAATGCATTGCCTTACTTGCTTCAGACAAATGCTAGTATTTTGATGTTAATGATTGATTACTCTTGGTCATTTTGAAGCTATTTATGGCACTTATTGTGAAGTTATTTTCTTATAAATATTGTTGCTATAAATTTGTGTTTACTTCACCATTATATCAGCTATTTCTTTTATTTATAAAGTATGTGGTTTTATGAAGTACTAACAGCAAGTTGTACTTGCAAAAGACATATTTCTTGTTGCTTTGTTTTGGGCAGGTACATCTTGATATCTCATTACTTCATTGGTTAAAACGCCAAGAATTTCTGATCAATGGTGACTTGTGAGAGGGGACCCTTTAATAGACATCTTAACCTTGCCTTCTCAAACCCCTGGGTCATCGGGGATGTTTCCCTTAGGCCATCGACCCTAAATATAAAGAGGCATCATATTGAGGTGACAGTGATAGCATAACCTCAAGTTACACCAATTTTCTCTCCATTAACCTTTCCTTTGATCAAAGTACAAATTGCACGATAACATGTTGGTGTCGTTGTCGGGGAACATTGATTCAATATTCCTCAACGACACTTTTTTTGGTAAGCCTTTATCCAAAAAACCTTTATCTTACAATCTTACCTGGCGACTCCACTGAGGGTGATACCCTAATTCCTTTGATAATTTCAAGAAAATTATATGGTGACTTCATAGATGATGACCCATAGTGGACATTAGTACACACTCCCTTCTATTGATGCAATCCCTATTACCCCTACAAATTATGTTACCACTGTAATTCCTCCTAAATGGTCTCACAAAGAACTCTTTAGCCCTTTGGATTTAGCTAACACCCAAGGAGTATTACATGATCTACCCAAGAAGGCTGACTCCTGGATAGCTAGATTTTCAGGAGAGGAGGGACCCTATGGTAACTCACATTGGACCAAGTTTTGTGAAGGGTTTGAATTTCACCAGTATGGACAAGAACACCCTGATATCTTTATGAGGTTCTTTGCAAGCTCATTCATTGGAACTGCCAGAAAATGGATTAACACTCAACCAAGTGGGAGTTTCAAAACCCCTGAAGATCTAGAATGAGATTTCAAAAAGAGGTGGTGTAAAGAGAAAGTATAGATTTATTTTACTCTCAATACCTCGAAATTTGCAAAGGAACCAATGAGAGCATTAGGGATTTCAATGATAGGTTCAATTTTCTCCTTAGCAATATCCAACCCAACTTTCACCCAAAAAGTGTTATTCTCCAGCGTTACTTAAACTCTTTAGAGGTAAATTTGCAGTTCACCCTCAAACATCGATTACTCTCAAGCTTGGAAGAAGCACAAGAGGTTGCTTGCTAGATTGAGGAAAACCTTAGGTTCAATGATTCCATCCATTAGGTTAACCTCTTGAACAACAATGACTTATTGGAACCAAATGACGAGAGAATAATAGAACTAGAACCTGACCTCCCAGAAATCATTGAGGTGGAATATAGTGCTTACCCTAGAAAATGGCATGTTTCACGAACATGGAAGATGCTTCCTTATTTCTCAACAAAATGAATCCCCTGAGGACGTGTAACCTACTCAAGACATGTTTGGAACACACGAGGATGAAGAGGTTGAATATTCCCTGCCTCAAATTTATGAGGATGACATTCTTGAAGAGGAATATCCTTTTGTATACCAAGGAGGAAGCATGGGACCAAAGTATGGGGAAACTACACCTTTTTATGTTGCCCTCCAAGTGAATGACTCCCTCCTCCATAACTGTGTTTTTTACCCAGATGCTCCTAGTAGTATTATGACCGAAAGAGTCATGCACCAATTAGGTCTAAGCATATAACAACCAAACACACAAGAATACTTTACACGGGGAATTATTAGGGATCTAAGTGTTGCTTTCCATGCTTGCCTCGATGCTCCTTTTACTATTGATGTATTGGTAATAGATGCTCTGATCAATTGGGGGCTCATACTCTATAAGGACCTTGTAGAAAACTTAATTGGAAGTTTCCAAAACCAAGGTTCTTAAGCTACCATACCTCGCCCTGAAGGAGGATTATTTACCCTTCACAAAGAACCCATTATAGGATGCCTAATTGAGACCCTTGGTGAACCATATGATCAGATCCTATGTGTCAACAATGACATTGAGAATTGGTTCATCCAAGAGGTGAATTCAGAAGGTAAAACTACCAAAACACCAGAAGAAATGTGGACTTTAGAATTGGACGGGGCTCATTCAAGTTCTGGCTCAGGGGTAGGTATTGACTTGATAGCCCCATCCAAGGATACCTTCTATTATTCCGATAGAATTGAATATCACTGCACAAGCAATGTTTCTGAATACAAAGCTTTGATCCTAGGTCTCAACTTGGCAATCGATAAAGGTGTCACACAACTAAGAGTGACAGGGGACTCAGACCTAATAGTGTCACAAGTGTTACTAGACTTTGTTGTTAATAATGAGAGACTTAAAAAGTATCGTGACTTTGCATGATCAATTGCAAAATAATTGGAAATGGTGACAATCAAAGCAGTTCCCCGAGAAGAAAACTATGTGGAAGATGCCTTGGCTATTTCTGCTTCCACCTTACAACCTTGTGATGGCCCACTCCAAAACCTGTGAAAAATGGAAGTCTTGTTTACACCTTTGATCCCTGGAAACTTGGAACATTGGAAAGTCTTTGAATATGATGAGAAGATCATTAGATTCATGGAAAATAGCAGAGAATTCATCGATTCATAGGTAAACTTCTTGGTTGATTCCATAAACCTCGATGTGGTCAACCAAAAAAATAACACCTTGCCAAAATAATGTGTCCCTTTAGAACACCTCTTTGATAGACACGATGTTTTCAAAGGAAAACAACCCAACAAGAAAATAGATGAAGCCCTAGAATTCAACATTGGTACAGAGATTGATCCAAGGATGGTTAAAATAGGGAAAGGAACTACTGAAAAGGAAAGGATGGAAATTCTAGATCTCGTAAGAGAATTCAAGGATACTTTTAGTTGGAATTATGATGAACTAAAGGCTTATAGGGGTGATGTCATCCAGCATGTTATACCCTTTATAGAAGGAGCCAAACCTTTCCGACAAAAGCTAACACATATCAACCCAAAATTGGCAAACCAGATACAAAATCAACTCTAAAAGATGGTCGATCACCAAAGTTGGAAATTACCCCGAGCTTCCCTCGTGCACATGTTGTGTGAGCCTTCCTCTTCCCTCTTCCCCCAGCCACCATGGATTCAGGAGGGGGCTCTGAGCCTCCCCCTCCTCCACTCTCAGATCTCTCGACCTTCAAAAAACTGGTTGAGGCCTGTAACAAACAACCAATCTTAGGCTCCCAGGAAAAATTCGTGAAGAAGATGGACGTCATCCCGACGGTAGATATCCCAGCTGAAGAGCCCTGTTGTGCTGCCTTAAACATCACAGAAAGAGGTCTGATCGGAAAGTTCATTGGATTATGGCCTTCTCCAAGAGCCATTGAAGCATGGATCCAAAGGACCTGGAGACCTCTTGTCTCAGAAGGCATCAAGAGCCATTTTTTTAGGAAAGGTTACTATATCTTCATTTTCGACAATGTCGAAGACAGGAACCTTATCTTCAAAAATGGACCTTATTTTATGGGCCCCCAGGGGTTGTACCTAAACCAGTGGACTTTGGACTTTGATCCAGCCCAGGATGTGTCATCGGCGGTCCCAGTCTGGGTTCGTCTCCAACACCTTCCTCTACACTGTTGGAGTCCAAAATCCCTAGAATCGATTGGGAATGCACTTGGAAAATACATTGACAGAGAAGAAAGGAAGGATCAATACTCCTGCGTGTGAATCTGCATGGAGGTGGATCTGGAAATAGGGCTCCCATAGGCCATCAATATAATAGTGGAAGACTGGACACATGTACAAGAAATGGACTACGATCAGCTCCCCTTTAAGTGCAAGTATTGCCACAGTTATGGGAATTTTGCAAGAAACTAAAAAAAGAAGGTTGAGGAGGAAGCAGAAAAGACGAAAGGGGAGAAATGGACGAAGGTCCAGAAGCCGTCCCCTTCAAAACAAATCAATAAGCCTCATGAGAAAGGGACTTCTTCAGGAACCACGGTGACCAATGTAGTGCAGTCTCAAGGGACTAGGAACCCAACTCCTATTCTGATAGATTCAACCCCGAACCCCTTCGATCCTCTCAACTCCCAGGAAGAACCCCCGGATGCAGCTCATGAATTGGCTCAACAGGCCCCCCCCATCTCTGGAAGAAATCAATCCAGGTGATATTCCCCCTCAATTAGAAAACAAAGTAGAAGGCTCTTCCTCCCCCTCCTACGCAAATATGACAAGAAAGAAACCTCCGGAAATGTCAGGATCATCAAAAGACGATACTTTTGAATGACCATCAAAAAAAGCAAGAAGGAAATCCCTCAAAGAAGCAAGAGAGGAAGAATTGGAGAGACAAAAAATGCAGGGCAGCCAACCCACCCTCGAAATGTCTATTGGATGAAATACCAGAGCCAGGCCACCCAAGGGAGGCCCCCCCTCTTCACATCCCAGTAAATAATGAATCTAGTCTCTTGGAACTGCAGAGTCCTGGGGAGTCCTATGAAAATCGAATCTGTGAAAGACATGTTTAAGACAGAATCGCCAGAGATCCTCATGCTCCAAGAGACAAAAATGGAAGGGGAGGCCCTTCTAGATCTTAGTAGAATGAACTGGAAAATAAATGGTGGAAAGGTTGCCAGCACAAGGGGCACTTATGGAGGGATTTCCACGGTCTGGAATGAAGACTAGTTTCACCTTGAAATCTCCTTTAAGACTCAGCACTGGATCTATACAAAAATCTGCCACAAAACAAGTAAGCTCTCCATTACTCTATTCAATATTTATGTCCCGGTCCAATTTGTTGAGAAAAAAGAATGCTGGCAAACACTCTCTGATTTTGTAGAAGCATACTCTCCCAAGAATATTATAATAGCAGGGGATTTAAATATAGTGTTGGAACCAAAAGAAAAATGAGGGGGCATAATCAGCAGGGGTCATATGCTCCCCCTTGTAGAGGATCTGATACAGCAGTGGGACTTACTTGATATTAAACCAAAGAAAGGTTTATACACATGGACGAACAATAGAACAGGGTGTTATCACTGAAATTTCGTCCGCACAGGGCGACAAGAACTCCGCATCATCAGCACAGAAAAACAGTCGTTCATGGCACAAGGATTAACTCCACAGCACAGCAAAAGGGTCAAAACTATGCAAAATGGCCAAAAAATTAAAAAGCGCTATGCACCCACTGAGCGCACGCACGCGCGCGCAACATCTTCGTATCTGGAGCGCATATGCGCGGCTGTGGGGTGCAAAACCCGCGCGCCTGCCAAACGGCGCATTTATGAAGCTGGTCGGCCTCCCAACCACTAATGGATCGGCTCCCAAGTCGATT
>SNQJ01S0010499.1:60722-71104 GCA_010110895.2 Picea sitchensis
ATTTAGTTTTTGTTTAATTCTTGTTAATAGCTTAGTTTTTTTCTTTCTAACCTTTTACCATACAGCTGTCATGACTAGCAGAGCCCAACTAGGCATGTAAGCACTCACTTTTTGCTCACACATTGACGAAAAGAGTGCAAACACAGGGGATGCCCACATTTCTGCCAAGCTTGACAGGTTCCTGATGCAAAGCACACTCTTGTTGGAGAAGAAAGTAGTGACCTCCAAAATTCTCCCAAAAATTACTTCATATCACAAGCCCATTCTCCTGCAACTGGATGAGGAAGAAGACTTAGGCCCCATCCCTTTTAAATTCAGACCTCAATGGATTGAGCAGGAAGGGTTCATGGAAGTAGTAACTAAAGCTTGGTCCTCTCTGGTTAATGGCTCACCTAGATTTGTCTGGGAACATAAATTAAAAACAGCTCTTAAAGAGTGGGTTAAATCCCCCTCTAACCCCTACTCTACAAAAAGGAAAGAGGTTGTTCAACAGTTAGTAGATTTTCAGATGGACATGGAAATTTAGGACATAACCATTCAGAGTCTGGAGAAGGAACAGGTTGCCCAACAAGTCTCTCACAGAGCTTTCTGATGTGAAGAGGAGAACTGGAAATTAAAGTCCTAAAGCCTATGGCTGGCAGCCGGTGACCACAACACGGCCTTCTTTCACAGGAAATTCAAAGCCTGTATTTCCCGAAATCATATCTCTGAAATCACTTCAGCTGATGGTACAGTCTCCAAAGGCTTTACACAAATAAAGGCAGCATTAGAAAATCATTTTCAGAATCTCTACACAAAGGATGGAACAGGAAATGAAGGGGTCTCTGCCAAGTTCCTTTCCCAAATGCCTCATCTTGTCAGTAATGACATCAACACAAGTCTCTTGAAACCTTTCACCGAGGAGGAAATCAGCAAAGTTGTTTGGGACAAGGAATCTGACAAAGCCCGGGGCCCTAATGGATTTTCCATACACTTCTACAAAAATTGATGGACAATTATCAAACTAGATTTATTGAGAATGGTTAAATATTTCTAGCAAAAGGCCAAGATGGGAGGCAACACCAACTCCACATTCCTCGCCTTAATCCCCAAAGAAGTCAACTCAGTCTCTTTCGACAGATTCAGACCTATCTCATTGTGAAATGCATCCTATAAAATCCTCTCGAAGCTACTGGAAAATAGACTAAAACCCATGTTGGGACAGCTCATTTCCCACTCCCAAGGGGGTTTCGTCAAAGGAAGGCAGATCCTGGATAATGTGATTCTTGTACAAGAAGCCATTCATTCAAGCCACCAGAGGAATGAGCAAGGAATTCTTATCAAGATTGGCATGGCCAATGCCTTCGATCAGGTCAAGCAATCTTTTCTATACAAAGTGATGCCCTCTTACGACTTCAGCCCAGAATTTGTAAATCTGAGCAAAGCCTGCATTGATAAGCCCTGGATTGCCCCCCTAGTTAATGTTCGGCCTGCTAAATACTTTCAAGATTCAAGAGGGATAAGGCAAGGTTTCCTGCTATCCCCCTTCCTGTACATTCTAATGGCAAAATCCCTGAGTAGAAAACTGATTGTGGAAAGGAACGTCAGGGAAATATCGGGCATTCGATCGGCAAAAGGAACAGAACCAATCAACCATGCTCTTTTTGTTGATGATTCCCTTCTATTGGGAGGAGCTTCCCTCTGGAGAACAAGGGCTTTCAATGAGATAATTCAAAATTTATGTTGCATCTCTGGAGCGTTGGTCAACAAGAGAAAGAGTGTTGTGTATGGCTGGAACACGAAGGAACAAACCATTTCCAGAATTGCTCATATCTTGGGCTTCAAAGGATTTGCTTCCTGGGACAAAATCAAGTATCTTGGTCTGCCTCTAATGCTGGGAACAAACAAACCCTTGCTATGGATGGAAGTCATTAGAAAATTCAAATCTAAAATTGTAGCCTGGGGAGGACAGTGACTTAACACCGCTGGCAAATTGATTCTCATAAAAGCAGTCATGACTTCTCTCCCCTTATATCAAGCCTCCTTTCTTCTTGCTCCAAAGGCAAACACAGAGCAGATCTCGAATCTAATCAGAGATTTCCTTTGGAGAGGAGGAAAAGGAAATCAGAGAAAGTTCCACTTAGTCAGTTGGGACATAGAAAAATGACCGAAGAGTGAAGGAGGACTCCAAATAAGAGACCTGAACCTGGCCAACATCATACTAGGAGGTAAAATCCTATGGAAAATGTACTCCAACAGAAGTCACCCTATCATCCTTCTC
Organism: Picea sitchensis; assembly: GCA_010110895.2. Classification (NCBI taxonomy): domain Eukaryota; kingdom Viridiplantae; phylum Streptophyta; class Pinopsida; order Pinales; family Pinaceae; genus Picea; species Picea sitchensis. Next base: position 62,983 of record SNQJ01S0010499.1, read on the forward strand.
CTCTGGAAGAAGTACCTCAAAGGAACTTCTTTGAGAAATTTTCAGAGTGAAAACACCCCCAAAGGCACCCTGCTCTGGAACCTCTACAGAAAAGACCTTGAATTCTTTAAAAAAAAAATGTTCATAGTCTCGGGGAATGGTAAAATAACTCTACTCTGGACCGATAGCATAATGGGAAAACCGCCTCTGGAAAATGAAGTAGAACTAACTGAAATTCGTGAGTGGCTCTCTCATCTTGGGCTCAAAAGTTTAGCAGACATCTCGGCATGGGATTAGGATGGATTCTGGACGGATTGGGTATTCCCTGATCTTCCAACACACCTTCTACACCAGAAATTCCTCCTCCTCGAATCGTTGATCGGGTCTGCTCCTATAAGCCTCCATGAGGTCGATTGCTGGAGATGGAGGAAGATAGTAATATACATAGTCACCCAAGTTCATGCCACCCTACAAGTCCAACGACCTCCTCTCCTCAAGCCTGGGATTTTGAATCAATTCTGGGACAGCTACGGCCTCCCAAAAATCAATTTCTTCACTTGGGTGCTTCTCCACAGGCACGTGTTGACTGGAGAAAAACTCAAAAAAGGGGCATCTATGAACCACACATATACATCTTATGCAGAATGACTATGGAAAATATAGACCACCTCTTCATGGACTGTCCATTTGCCCATTCAGTTTGGACACACGCGTTGCAAGGACTCCAGGTAATTACACCCACTCAAAGCGCAGTCAACACTCTTTTTGAATATTGGCAAGACCGATATCCAAGAGTGTTAAACAAAAATTCATTGTGGAACCAGATTTGGTCTTTCATCCCTAAGTTCATTTGCTGGAAGATTTGGCTCGCAAGAAACGATCTTATTTTTAACAATATAGCCCACACTCTTCAAACAGTAGCGGCTAAAGCCAAGGCTTACCTAATGGAAGCTCTGAACAATCATTTGTAAAATATTGACACCTCTCTCACTCCAGAGGAGAGTAACTGGATGGGCATCCTCTTGACTTAGGGAAAGATGAATATCCTAGCCCACCCTTCTTCAAACCCCTCTTCGCGCCTAAGAACAACAAACGAAGAATTCCAAACATGGTGGAGAAAGAAAAAAAAGGTAACAATCTTCTTCGAAGGCGCCTCCAAAGGGAATCCTGGGACAACAGGAGCTGGCCGAATTATCTATTCCCATGATAGTTCCCATGTATACAGCTTCAGTTAGGGGTTAGGAAAAATCACAAATAACCAGGTCGAAATCCTTGGGCTTTTAAAAGGCTTCCAGATCGCCCAGGAATATGAAAATAAAGCTCTTCAAGTCTTCGGTGACTCAGAAATTGTGATAAAAATTGTAAACTCGAAGGAGCATTTCACCAATTTGTCCCTTAAAAAGACTCTTCAGAGACTCTGGGGTTCTTTGTAGAGCTTCGCCTCCTTTGACATTTATCACATCCTCCACAGCTTGAACAAAGAAGAAGACAAAAAGGCAAATGAGGGATGCAGCTTGAAGCAAGGATTTTTCAAGAAAAATGAGGAGGCACCTGGGTACAGTCCTATTCTGTAAAAGTAAGGATCAATACCAGGCAAAAGCAAGAAATGAGTAGTTTGTTTAATGGAAAAATAAACAAAGACTATATGTAATTCTGGTTGATTAGGCTTCGGCCCAACCGCCTCATTATACAATAAAATATAAACGTCCTAGTTAAAAAAAAAAAAAAAGATGGTCAATGTTGGCATCATAGCTCCCATCAGATACTCGTCATGGATGTCAAATTTGGTAGTTGTCTGAAAGAAAAGTGGTGATATCCATTTGTGTGTAGATTTTTGAAACCTCAACCAACTATCCTTGAAAGACAACTATCCCCTCCCAAATATGGAACATTTGTTACAAAGGGTTACAAGTGCACGGATGATGTCCATGTTGGATGGATTTTCTGGATATAGCCAAGTCTTGCTCAAGAAAGAAGATCATCTTAAAATGACATTTACCACACCTTGGGGAACATTTATGCTAGTGCTACCTTTCAAAGGGTGATGGATTTTTCCTTTAGGGATCTCATTCAGAAAATCATAGAGATTTACTCAAATGATCTCACACTCGTATCGAAAGAGAGGAAAGATCACATATCACATCCTAGAATTGTTTTTGAGTGGTGTAGAAAATATGGTATCTCCTTGAACCCTAAGAAATCTGTCTTCAGGATAGATAAAGGGAAACTTTTGGGACACATAGCCTCAAAAGGGTGAATCTCTATATACCTTGAGAGGGTCCAGTATATTAAATATGTATGTCCCCCAGCCAACAAGAAGTCTCTAGAATCCTTTTTCAGAAAAATAAATTCCATTCGAAAATTTGTCCCAAACTTTGTCGAAAGGATAACACCCATGAGTGATTTACTAAATAAGGATACGGTGTTTAAATGGGATGATAAAGCCATTAAATCTTTTGAATACATAAAGGATGCTATCTCCCAAGCCCCAGTCTTGATCAATCCTGACTATTCACAAGATTTCATAATATTCTCTTTTTCCTCCCTGGACACCATTGCAGGTGTCTTGTTGCAAAAGGACACTGACGACTATGAACACCCTATAGCCTTCATGAGCAAAGTCCTTAGGGATTCAACGTTGTATTATTCCATTACCGAGAAACAATTTTATGCCTTAGTGAAATCCCTTAAGCACTTTAGAAACTATGTGGGTTATAACAAAATCAAGGCTTATGTCCCTTACCCAACAGTGAAGGATGTTTTATTGCAACAAGATTGTATGGGTACTAGGGGCAAGTGGGTCTCCAAAATCCAAGAGTATGACTTAGAGATAAAACCCACCAAGATTATAAAGGGACAAGGTCTTTCCCAGATGTTGACTGAGAGCAACCAAGAGGCCATACAAATGGGAGAAAGTGAACAAATAAATGCGGTAGTCAGTGAATTAGAACATGATGAATGGTACTCTGATATAATATACTACCTTAAGAATTTTCGTGCCCAGATCACCTAGTAAACTACAAAAGAAGGGCTTTCAGACTTAAGACTATGAAATATTGTTTGACCGAGAATGGCCTTGGTTGGAAAGATCCCGATGGAGTTCTCCTTAGATGTGTTAATCAAGAAAAAGTCGATAAATTGTTGAAGGAATTACACTCTGGAATTTGTGGTGGAAATTTTGCAGCTCGTACTACTGCCCACAAGATCCTAAGAGTCGAATACTATCGGCAAAAATTATTTGTTGATACTCACCGATATGTTCGATCTTTCCATCCTAGCCAATACTTTACTGGTAAACCAAAACTCTCGTCATAGCCCCTGAAACCCATGGTAATAGAAGCTCATTTTCAACAGTGGGGGTTGGACTTTATTGGGGAATTTAAAGACAATTCAAGTAATGGCTATCGGTGGATTTTAATAGTCACATACTATTTTACTATGTGGGTAGAGTCTATTCCCACAAAGAAGGCCATTGAGGAGGTAGTCGTGAACTTTTTGGAGGAACGAATCATAACTAGTTTTGGTGTCTCGTCCAATATTACCACAGACAATGCCAGGGCTTTTAGCTCTCATGCATTAGTAGAATTTTGTTTCAAGTACGACATTGTTCTATCTCATTCCTCCAATTATTATCCACAGGGAAACGGATTAGCAGAATCGAGAAATAAGAACCTTATGAACATCATCAAGAAGGTTTTGGGGGAAAACAAGAGGTCTTGGGATAAAAAAATTAAATATGCCTTGTGGGCAGATCGAATAAAAACAAAGAACTCAACAGGAAGGACCCCTTTTGAGCTAGTGTATGGGTTAGAATCGAAATTGCCTGTGAGCCTCCAAATCCCCATCCTCCATTTTTCTCAGCAATATACTACCAACGAAGAAGCAATCCAAGGGCGAATTAACCAGTTAATAGATTTGGATGAATCTAGAAGGACCACCCTAAGCCAAATGGAAAGAAACCAAGAAAGGATCAAGAACACCTTTGATCACAAGATAAAGGAGAGGGATTTCGTCGAAGGAGATTTAGTGTTGTTATGGGATAAGAGAAGGGAGAAACTAGGTATGCATAAGAAGTTGGATGGACTATGGACAGGTCCTTACAAGATCATGAGTCATGCAAGAACAAACTCTTTTAATCTAGGGACCATGGAAGGAGAAGCTTTGAAGTTACCGGTGAATGCTATACACATCAAGCGCTACCACCCACCAGTAACATGACAAGTAAGTACAGATAAGTAGTTAGAAATTTGCATTCATTGTATATACCATTTGCATTGCATGCTAGAGTAGTTTGTATTTCCATTTGTATATATGATTGCTTTCATTTTTTGTACCATGTGTGAGCCAGGGGTGATATCACCACCCCAAATTATTACTAATAATATTTTTTTGAGATCAAACAGGTCACAGGTTATTCCAGAGATGTTGATCTTCTCATGCACTCTACAGTGAGCACATGTCCCCGAGTTGGAGCCAAATGTTATCCCCTAGCCTAGGGATAACTAAGGCGATAATGTCTTGAGGCCCATAGGTCCTAGACATGGAGTACCAAGAGCCATATCGACTTGAGACTGGCCCTAGAGGGCCCATCCTTCTTCTTCTTTGATGCCTCCACCTTTTCAGCAGCAGCAGCATCCATCCCATCAGCATGGCCATTCAGCAGCAGTGGGTCTTGCTCCATGAGGTAATGACTCTGGGTATCATGGTATGTGTCACTCTGATTCTCAAAACATTTGAATATGTGCATTTAATTATTTTTACTTCTAATGTGTTCTTGGACCTTATGTCTTTCCACTTGTCCACATCTGGGGGGGAATGACAGGATACCCTAATAAGATGGTTACCATAGGGTTTGAGTTGCAACTAGGGGGTTCATGAAAGGTCATCGTTTGTTCCCACCATACTTACCACTTTTCATCTTTTTCCCTCATCTATCCCATACATTGGTCTGGGCATTGGGTTTGCCAAGCTAGCAAAGGGTTGTACCTTACCTTGTGGGAAGAAGGGGCTAAAGGCCTAGAGGGTAAAAGTAGTTAGAAAAAGATAAAATCCAAAAGAATGAAACCTTCAGATGCTTTGCCCAAGGATCCTTGAGAAATAAATAAAATTCTTTTCAGCAAGAAACAGAGGGACCCGTAAAAATAATAAAATCAAGACCTAGTTGGAGGATAGGGGGTCTCATCGCGAGCCAGTTTATTAGGTCCATGGGCATGTAGAGGTATGACACTACTATTCATTCAGTCACCACTCTAGGGTAGTGGCTCTTGGTGGCATAACCAAGAGAAAGGGGGTCTCATCACGAGCCAACCTTCTCATTTATGTGAAATGCTTGTGGGTAACATTGTCACCACTGGTCACCACATCAAGGCAGTGTCCCCTAAATAATATCTTGAAATAAAAAGCAATAAGATAAAAAAAAAAAAGATAAAAAGCATGAATGGGCTTGGAAACATTTGCATCCCTGACAAGGTGTGGCTCACCCTCTTCAGAGGCACCCACAGGTAGGCCATACATTCCCCTGTCATCACTGCACCCATTGCTCAGACATTCCTTACTACCTCACCCACTTACATGGCCTGGATTTGTCCTCACCTGGAAACAATCCACATCCAATGAGAAGTAGCCCAATAAGACATCCTAGCGTCCCCTTCAAACCTTGCTTGTAGAATAACATAACGTCTTTGAGCACTTTTCTTGGAAAGGGGGTTTCATGCACATGTTTAAATAACTTGATCATTAGATGTGATTGACATTGTTATGATCCATGTGAGTTATAAACCCATGGAGGGCGTACTTGTTGTTGTAGGGCCACACCCGACAGATAGGTACACATGGAGAGATGATTAGTTCAGACCTCCATAGGGATAAAATCCCACCAGATGGATGTTGAGACCCCAGCCAAGGGTAGAGACAGATCAGAGGTTTGCACCGGAGAGAGAGGATCATGTTCCACCAGAGACAACCTAGAAGGCCTGGACCCAGAGGGGTATTTCCCTTCTCACTATGATGTAGGCCTTGGAAGGACTATGACATCACCCATGTGACCCATGACGTCACTCATCGTTTTGGACACTTTGGAGGTAGTTGTGTGCCAAGTGGCATGTATGGTTTGATCCAGAGGCCCAAGGAGGCCTAACGTTTTATTCCTTGAGGCCAATGTTGCCCTAAAAAAGGCCTAGCGTCACCCTAAAAGGGCATGAAATCACCTTTTTTGCTTGAGTTAGGGTTTTATTATGTCATTTAATGTAAAAACTGGATATTACATGTAACTGGCCATGTCGGCCTTTTTTATCTAATTTTGGTCATTGAAAATGTATAAATAAGGGTTTTTACCCTTGTATTTTTCATCATCTTTCACTCACACTTAGTGAGGTCTGAAATTTGTGCCCTACTTAGGGTTTTTTGGCTGAAATTTTAGGCGCACTTGTTGAAGGAAGCTAATTTTGGACTATTTTGGCAATTTTCTTGGTGGAAGTGTTCAACTAGGGTTTTTGCTTGATGATTCTTGATGAATGTAAGTAAGATTTTTGCAATTCTTCTTAATTTAATGGTTATGGTTATGTTTATCTTGCATTTACATTAAGATTATGAAATTTCTATTTTAAAACCCTAGGAAGTCAAGCACATGTTATTGTCCTTGCTTTAAGAACTTTTACCTACTAAATTTTGTCAAGAAGATGATTTTTCTTGAAGCTTCTGCTAAGGGCCTTTCCATTGCAACACCCTAGCACTTTTGCTTCATCCAATCCATCATTTGCTTCATATTTGAGCTAAATAAGGAGGAAAACTACTAATGCCTAGGGTTACCTACACCTTAGTAGCTATTTTCCCCCTAGGGTTTGGTAGTTGAAGCCTTGGGTTACCAACGCTTCAACTATTAACCTCTCTTGTCTTCGTATCTCCTACTATCATCTTTTCCTTCAACATTTGTTACCACCTAATAGACTCCATTTTCCCTAAAGGCACTAATCTAAGACTTGTTATTGAGTGATTGACCAAAACAACTATCAAAACCTACACCTTAAGCCTTCTACTAACCACTTCTAACATTAGAATATCCTAACCTACTAACTTTGTTGTTGTTGTTACTAAAATAAAATACAGTCATATTTTGCAGCATTAAAAGCATCTAAAAGCAATTGAAAAAGTTGATTAATGCATTGCCTTACTTGCTTCAAACAAATGCTAGTATTTTGATGTTAATGATTGATTATTCTTGGTCAGATTGAAGCTATTTAAGGCACTTATTGTGAACTTATTGTATTATAAATATTGCTGCTATAAATTTCTTCTTACTTCACCATTATATCAGCCATTGCTTTTATTGATAAAGTATGTGGTTTTATGAAGTAATAACAACAAGTTGTACTTGCAAAAGACATATTTTCTTGTTGCTTTGTTCAGGGAAGGTACATCTTGATATTTCATTACTTCATTGGTTAAAACCTAGGGACTTTCTTATCAGTGGTGACTTGTGAGAGCGGACCCTTTAATAGACATCTTAACCTTTCCTTCTCAAACCCCCAGGTCACGAGGCATCCCATTGAGGTGGCAGTGATAGGATAACCTCAAGTTACGCCAATTTTCTCTCCATTAACTTTTCCTTTGATCAAAGTACAAATTGCGTGATAACAGGAACCAATTATCCCTTAATTCTAGGCCACTGTCTCTATTAAGGTTGCTTGCGTGTTTGAGGATTTCAATTGCTTCCCTAATACGACGTTTAAAGAGGTGATCTTATTTTGCCAAAATTTTGGTATCTTTTAGGCAGAGATGGTGATTTGTTTTAATTCTCATTTTATTGCTTTTAACGTTGGAAAGTGTACCCCCTTATTAATTGTGCCACCTAGTGTAACACCCTGTTTCCCCCATATTGTAAATATGACTGAACTGGCCAAGGACTATGGAAAAACTCATAAGTATGAATATGTGTTGTAAATGGACCTGCAGGAAGAGGTCAATGAATGTAAATGATAGTTTGAATTTATTGCAGAACTGCTGAGAGGGGATGTGCAGAAAAAGAGACCATGATGGCGGTGGAAGGCACCTGAAAAGGTGGCGTTAACTTCCACTGAGAATTAAATACCGTATTTGGACTCCACTGGCCCGGAGAACCAAAACCGGCTCGCTGGCCCTGAAAATT